>JAAXYX010000013.1:0-132182 GCA_036851915.1 Ptenothrix huangshanensis | reverse complement strand
TCCTCAGATCAATAGTTTTCACTATTAATTTTAATAGTGGAACTCGGTAAATTATTAACAGAAAAAAACTACTGATATATTTAATAGGTTTCGCTATGGATGTTTTTTTCTGAAATTAACAGTGTACCTATTACAAAATAATAGTAATCCGGTTGATGTTCGTCAATTTTTTTTAGCGTGTATCGTTTTAGATTTAGAATTTAGAATTCTGATGCATAATAGATGCATATTTTGCAGCGCTTAAGATGACGATGTCGTGATTAAGGTTTTGGGCTTTAATATGTCTTTCAGATGTAATAATTTTTACAGTGTACTTTCCACTAACCGCTGCCACCAGTTCATCTATCGAACTGACATAAAACAGTAAGCAGCACATTGACATTTACGATTAGGTTTAGATTTTCAACTTGAAGTAATCTAATAATATGTATACACACCAGGGTAAATATGCCTGCTGAAATTCGCAATTAGATGATTTAATCTCATAAAATAATCAATAGCTTAACAAATTGACTGGATACAAATCAATGATTATTTACAACTTACAACAAAGCATTAACTAACGTTGTTTCCACTTAAGCAGCATTCCGCAATTCGGCTCGCTGGTCGCTGGCTCGCTTTTTGTTGTGGCAAAAGAAACAAGAAACTGAATCCAGTGTAGGTACAGACAGAGATGCATATTCAGTTGGCTAGCAAGAATCGCGGTAAATTTGAAGCCAGGCACATTTCTAATTCTTTCAAACTTATAAATACAAACATACAACTACAACAGAGACTTTTAGTTCATTACAAAGATTTTTAGTGTATTGGAGCCTTAGCTTGAAATTCCATGAGAAGTAATTAACTAATTAGTAGTTTTAAGTGCAAATCGCAATGAGTTATATTCCTCGTGTTAATGTAGAATTTATGAAACATGTAGTAAAGTTACGCCAAAATGCACTTCATCGTTCGTCATGTTCCTGTGCTTCCTCAAATACATCGTATACTACGATTCCCGCCTTGAGTAAGTTTTAACACTTAAAATTTTAATCTGTTGTTAACTGTGTTACTTTGTACAGTATTTGAATTCTCGCTTATGATGATGGCCTAGAGTAGCAGAAATAGATTCTACCTTGTCTAATTCCTACTAGTTCATTTACATGACGTATAACAAGTCCTTTACGTACACATGAAATTAAGTAAATAATAAATTGCTATCCGTTACTTCGTTGTTGAATCACAATTAAAAATATCTTTTACATACTTTCATACTTAAACGATCAAGATTATCAGGCGACGACCACAATCACAATTACCCAACTCTTTTCTAGTTGAGCAAAATTAAAATGCCTGATGTCTAATGAAATATCCAAGCACCTATTGATTGTTTATATATGTTCGGATTTACATGGTCATTTTATTGAAACCCCGGTTGTTTCATACCTATTATGATTGCAGTTGAATTACTAATTACAGGGCTTCAGATGCAGACAAGAGTATTTAGTACGAGTTTGCAGGCACAACCTGTACCACATGAAGGTCACAAAACGACTCCGATGGATGCTACACAGTGTTCGGAAATGAAAAGTGATACTCTTCCCAGTGAAGAAATACCATTAGCGTTCCCACCTGCGAAGAAAAAGGGCAAAACATGTGTGTTGATTCCTTTCAAGTAGTAAAATTTAAAGTTAATTACGGTTCTTTTTTGTCTAGTATGCTTAAATGTTGGGAAGTAACACTGGTTTTTAGTGCTAGCTTGGAATAAACGACATTGAATCCATTTAATTCGACTAACATGTGGATTTTTTGTTCTATGTTTTAATAGCTAAAAAATCAAATCCGCCTGAGCCATCAAACGCTGTCAAAATTACCAAAAAGGATCGGGAAAAATTAGCCAAAGTTAAACAGAGTGAAATGGAGCGTAAAGGATATGAAATTATTCTGAATAAAAATTTAATAAACTATTTGGAACTATCTGTTTTTAACGGCGATGTTGCTAAAGCCCACAAGTCCCTGAATTATTATCGGCTCAGAATATTGAAGAATACTAATTCACGTGCTTCTATACACATTGGTGCCTATAATGTGATACTTCATGGCTATGCTGCCGAGGTAAGATTATTTTACGAAGCTTCTTAATTTAGTTGTCCGAATGGTATTTCTGGCAAAGATTAGGAAATTTATATTCAGTGTTAGTAAAAGATGGGAATTCAGTTCCAACTACCCCATAAATGTTTTCTGTAACTTCCTGGTTTCCTAAGTTGGACGAATGTTTTAGAGGCTGTAAGAATAATTTCGTAGATTGTTATAGTTTTAGTCCAAAGACATCAATTATTTATACAAGATTCGTACACGGAAAAGATCCTTAAATCAAATGTAGTTAATGTAGAAAATAATTACTAGTTTATAAGGTACCCCATCGTCCCTTTCCATTTAAATTTCAGAGGAGCCTAGAGAAAGTCAAAGAAGTTTTCCAGCACATACTAGAAGATGGTGTATCTCCATCACCCCAGTCCTATGCTGCCGTTTTAGAATGCCTCGGACGGACAGGACATTTTTCAAATTGTTTAAAAAATACCCGACGAACTATTAAATCTATGGAACAATCTGTAAGTTTTTTTCGTCCTAATATCTTCTTACAATGTAAGATAATAACAGATACATTTTAGAATTAGCAACTCAACCTTATAGTATAGGTATACTTAATGGCTCCTGGTTAAGGTATGCTATCTATGTGACATTTTGCAGGGGATCACAACAGATGACCTATTCAACAAATGTTCTTACGTTGGCGATCAAAAGGAAATGGTTGTATCTGCGTTGCAAAGAGTTATACCGAATTATATGCCCAAGCTTGACCTCCCGTGTGCTGGCTATGTTTGCCCGCTTCTCAAGAGGCTTAATAACACATTGGCAGCTGAACGTGTGAGTAGTTGAAAATATAATTATCATATTGCGTCTTATTTCGTCTTTTTTTGGTATTCCGTGTTTTCTCAGTAAATTTAGGTTTTTGCGATAATGAGGACCCAGTTATTATTTTCTGTAGTACAATTCCCCCGGAAAAGGACTGATATCATCTGAGGAACTTCAGCGCCGAGTCGTGGAACAAATGGACAACGAACTGAAAGGACGAATCACAATTAAATCCATTGAAAATAAAGTTGGCGAAGAAAATGTTGCTTATTATGTAAGTCATGAATAGCAGAAACCTGCAAGAACAACAGTCAGAAAATGTTGGATGGGCACGGTTCCGTGGTCTATTACAATAAACATGTTATATTTTGTACTTTATGTTCACAGCGTGAAGTGCTAGAAAAAACTGAGCAAATGTGGGCAACCGCAATTACAACAGCGCTGGAGCGGAACTTGAATAATTTACAGAATCAAACCCAACGGCATCAGCATCCTTATGCTATGAACTTGTATCCATTCCTTAAAGTATTGAACCCTGACGAATTCGTAAAAATAATGTTGCTAGTAAGTTACTAGTGTATAAGTTAACTGGTAAAAAGATTCTCGTGTATTGTGAATGTTGGAAAGTTGCTTTATCAAAATTTAATCAGTATTATTATTATTTTAATTCAATGAATGGTTATGTATAGGAAATTCGAAAATTAGCGGAAGGTTCCGAAACATACAGCCCCGGATTAAGTTTTTTACATAGGGAAATCGGCCAGCAAGTTTTATCACGCTATCAAATACTGCATAAAGAAAAATCTGGAATTTTAAGCAAGATTGATGAACTTTACAAGCAGTATGTTGACTGGTATCTAAATCCTGAGACCCATTCCGCTTTGAATACAAGGCAGAGATGGCAAGACTTTTTATTTGATCCGAAGAGGGAAGGACCTGATATAGTAAGAAGCAATATAAGATTTTATAATTCCATTTTTTATTATGTAGAACGCAATATTGTGTATTGTATTGGTCATATTTTTATTATACGTACATCACCTGATCTAAAGTCTTCGTGACTGCATGTGTGATACTTCCAACCTGAACTTGTACAACGTTCAGTAAAACAAACTGAATTCATGTAGTGAATTTCATGCGCTTTCAGATTTTCAGCACTTTCTAGAAGTACTTGAAGGCATTTCGGTCTTTAAAAATTAAAATACCAAAAGTGAACCAAAATTCGAGTGTCAAAAGTCTGTGTGATTTCTTGAACTAAATATTACTACCCACTTTTTGGTCTGCGTAGAATCAGACTTGAGTCCAACTGTAGTTGTTGGCGATGACGTATTAAGCTGTTATTTGAAGTTTTTTTAGTAATAATAAACTTTTTTTTATTGCAGTCACAAAGACTTTTGATCAGGTGGTGTAGGTATTGTTGAAGGTGCAAATCAAGTGAATCATTTTCTTAACTAAACGATAAGAAAGCAGTCTTCATGAAAAAAATTTGCGGATAACTTATTTTAATTTTAGTTATAACAGCGAATGTCTCCTTTTTCACATTCAACAACGATATGCTAACATTGATATTTCTTACCTGGTTCTGATTACACACATTTAACGGTTTTTTGTTTCCTTTTCCTTCGTTTTGTAGGATGTAAGACACAAGGAATGGACTGCTGCTGTGTTAACCAACATAGGACGATTTTTGTATGAAATTATGATGCGAGATATTAAAATCGATGCAAATATCATGCGGATGGGGAGCAAATCTGTGTAAGTATTGCTAAAGCTGTTAGTTTTTTTTACAAAATAAGAATGATTCCACATTTTTCAAAATGTTAAAATCGTTCAATGTACAAATATCTTTTAATAACTAATCAACGAACATATCCTTTGATACCGTCGATTGAAAGACATGCTAGATACATATATTAGGAACTTTGTGGTTCGATATCTGTAAAAGTCACGGCGATCAAAATACGAAATAACAAGGATTCGCTTCGTTTGAACATCAGAGGTGCAAGTTTTATTCGCAAAACGGGAATTGCACGCCTGAATACTTTTACAGTTATCGATACCTTATATCAACTATATAATTACATATACACAGAACTTCCAACAACAAGTTCGAAAAAGTGATAGTTTCGAAGATCGTGGAATTTATAAAGCTAGCATACAGATATTCAAAGTGCAAATAGCAAAACATTTAGATTACCGAATCCGAAACGAAGAGCGTTTTTATTTGACATTTTATAAACATTTTTATTGAACAACTAAATCGACACATTCAACATCCAATTGTTAAACAATCAAAACATCTTCATTCGATTGTTTAAACTGTTTCATACTTTTCGCAAACTACGAACAAAATTTTTGTGAAGGTGTTTAGTTTGCGTGAACTAAAACTACAACATTACACACCCAACGGGGATAAGCAACCAGTACAATTTTTCAAAAACATGTACAACGTTATTTGCTGTTACAGATTGCTGAAGCTAACACACTAATGGCACTAAAATTAAATGACCCGTATGATTCGTGTAAAAGCAGGTCAAATAAATGATCAATATTCAAAAATGTCCACCAAAAAATCGGTTTTTATATTCAACATTCACTGAAGTACATACATGGAGATTGAATTTCAGTGTTACGTGGAGTCTTTTAGACATATGACCTAATTTACTCGACTCCCATTAATGGAATTTTTTACGTGCCGTCGAAAAATTCTTCAGCGTATATATTAGTAAATATTTTTGAATGTCTAACCACCGCCCACTGGTGGGTCTACCTTAACCTTTGAGACTTGCAATGATTAAGGATTTTGATAATTTTGAAAGAAAATGTTAAAAGTGCCAAGTAATGGTCAAATGTAATAGAGAATTTTGAAAATTATCAATTTTCAAATGTTTGTTTAATATATGTTACGCATTTTGAAATCCCAGCAGTTTTAACCTTTTAAAATTTAAGTAGGTACTTTCGATTTTTGGAAATTTTTGGCAACCACTATATAAATACAGTGAAATCTTGTTATAACTACCTCCGTTATTAACGTCAATTTCACTTTAACAACAGCTCATGACCTCCCCGTCAGGAAATCTGTCGTTAGACGTTATAGTGTCTATAACGTCATCTCCCTATAACGACCGAAAAAATCGGTCCCCTGAGTTGCCGTTATAACGAGATTTCACTGTAAGTTTATTTCACTTACTTACCTATATGTAAAGCGTTCTGTCCGTAGAGTAATAATAATGCTCTCTTTTGATAATGGTGATGAATTAGTAAATATGACAAAAAATAAATTCCGGATTCTTCATTTTGGAATTCCACAGTTTTGTAGAAGGATGCATCCTATGTTGGCGAAACTACTGTTTGTTTGCTCGTTAGTAATTGTCCGAACAGCAATATATGTAGGTACCTACATACATTTGTGGAATGAACTACCGTAAAACTTCCAATAAGAGCCTGTCTCTAAGATAGCCTGCCTCTAAAAATAGCCGGGGCAATCATACACTTCAGTAGAGAGATAGCCGGCCTCCAAGGATAGCCGGTCTCTAAAGATAGCCTGCCTCAAAACATAGCCGGGGCAATCATACAATTGAGTACAGAGATAGCCGGCCTCCAAGGATAGCCGGTCTCCAAAGACAGCCGGTCTCTGATGATGGTCGTTTTCATGCCGTGCTACTACAGACTTAAATGACAACGAAAATGCTCGTATAATCGACATTGAAGTAAAAGATGAAGAAAAGATGCTGCTAAATGAAATTATTATCGTTGATTGTGAGACGGAGGACAAATTATATTACTGCAATTCAAGTTTTTTCATATTTGTTATCAATTTTCCCGTAATTTATATTATTGAAGAATAAAGATTCGAATTAAATAAAATGATTTTCTAGCCCATATTTCGATAATCGATTTAGAGAGCCGGCCTGTTAAGATAGTCGGGGAGAAGAGCCAATATTTACGATGGTAGCCGCCGTAGCCGGGGCTCTCTTTGGAAGGTTTACGGTAAATTACGAATGTATAAGCTACAAAGCTACACTTCTTAAGCTCTGTATCGGAAATTGAAATAAGAGGAAGATTATGGTCTTGAATCGAACCTCTGATAGGGCATAACATTATGCTCTGTATCGCTGCATATCATCGTTGAAGATGCAATAAGAGCCATACGCTTCAATATTCTCATGCGTACGGCTTGTTTTGCTTTTAGGGGCAACTGTGTATGGCTTTATGATTTTTTACCTTCAGTGGCAATATGGTAATTTCAATCTAGCTGCAAATAGTGACATTCATACAGATAGATTTTGAATTATGATTGAAATGTAGATAGCATGTCTTGCGGTTTGAATTCTAAATGCGGTTTGGTACATCATGGATGATGATTCAGAAATGTGTATATTCACGTGTCTTTCTGGTTGCTTTCTCTTTCTCTGGCTTCGGTTAATTTATGACAGTGAAGTGGTGCCAGCATTTTATAGCATCTTTAGGATGCAGGGAGTCTATTTGAAAGAAGAGATAAAACCACATCCGGCATTAGTCAAACTTTTCCAGGCCGCATCTCGTGATGAACTTACATTTGATACGTCTCTCGTTCCCATGATCTGCCCTCCATTGCCCTGGGCTTCCATACGTACCGGTGGTTATTTACTATCAGCAGCCAAAATTGTGAGGTACGTCTATCCATAGAAATTACAGATTATTCAAACTCACTTCGTATTCAAATTCTTGAACATGTATATACATATGTTCGCGGGAGCATTTGGTTTTTTTTCGTAAAATTTCCCATTCATTGGGATTGCATTTCACAAGAACAAGATTGCTTTATTTCTTCTCCTGCGGCTTTTATTTTTAATGTAAACAAAATTATGTAGGTAAATGCATGTGGGTATGCACGTATGCTTTTGTAGGTATTCATGTGATGGGGTTGTCGATGGTGGTCGTGATCCATTTGTTATTTATTGAAATAGGTTACCCTTTCAAGCACATCAACAGCTTTGTCGATTAGAAAGTTGCCCGCCGGAACAGTTATATCCTGCTCTGGATTCGTTGAATCAACTCGGTGCGATTCCGTGGAAAATTAATGAGGATGTGAGGAAGCTTTGCCTACAGTAGTACATATTAATGTAGCATTTGTCCTAAATTTTAATCAGTGCATGTCGGGGCCTGCATTTTCTGTAAAAATGTACGGTCATGATGTGTGCATTGTATCTTCGTATCATCATTCATGTTCTTGCGCATCTGTTTTTGCTTGTTCATGAAAGTACATATTTATTCTAGGTTTTGGACGTTATCATCGAAGTTTTTAATAATAAAGGGAATGACTTGATTGGAATTCCTCCACCGCCTTCAGAATGTCCACCAAATCCTGTCATTGAGCCCCACATGACCAAGCAAGAATATATTGCAGCTCATAAGTTGCGTTTAGCTTTGCGAGCTAAGAAAGCTGAAATGTACAGTCTTTGGTGTGATTCATTGTATAAATTTTCTTTAGCCAATCATGTAAGGGGTTTTAAATGTTATAGCCTTTTAATATTATGTTTACTATTAACTTATTAATGATTTTTACCTTTTGAGCGTCGAATAATGTTTCTTTGTTCCTAGTTATATATACACTTGCTGGTGTAACCATAGTTGGTTTCCTATTTTGCTACTATCATTTAGACTTTACTATAGGTTACTTCTCATTTTGTTCAAGCAGTTTCGCAAACGTGTATTTTGGTTTCCCCACAATTTGGATTTCCGTGGACGAGTTTATCCTTGTCCTCCGCATTTGAGTCATTTGGGGGCGGATCCAGGTCGTGCTATTCTAGTTTTCGCTAAAGGATTTCCCCTGGGAGCATCTGGATTGGATTGGTTGAAGGTAGGATAAATAGGGTTAAATTTCAGTTGTGAAATTTTGAAGTATATGTGTAAAATGTTCTTACTATCATAATGTGCATTAATCATTGTGTAATTTATTCGTTTTATTTATAGATACATTTAATAAATTTAACCGGACTTAAGAAGAAAGATCCGATTTCTGTACGCTTAGCATTCGCAAATGAAATAATTGATGATATTCTGGATTCTGCAAGAAATCCTTTAACGGTATAATATAAAATAATATATAAATCATATATAGTAAATATTTCCTTCTAAAGTTGCCGATAAATAAAGTGTAGGTACGGTTTATAAGTTTATAAATGGTAAGATCGTCAACTTGTTGCTAAAATAGTGGAAAAAATATTAATAGTAATGGTTTTTGAGTCTAACATCTTTAAAATGCTCAAGTTTAATTTTTTGTTCTGTGATATTTATAATGATGCAATCCCAAAGGGACGGAAATGGTGGATGGAATCGGATGAGCCGTGGCAAACCTTGGCATGCTGTATGGAGATAGACAAAGCATTAAAAAGTGGAAATCCAGAAACTTTCGTGTCTCATTATCCCATTCATCAGGATGGTTCCTGTAATGGGCTTCAACACTACGCCGCTCTTGGGCGAGATGAAGCTGGGGCTGAGAGCGTGAATTTGAGTCCATGTGACAGTCCACAAGACGTGTATAGTGCGGTGGCCACGTTGGTGGAGAAGCAAAGAGCACGGGACGCAGAGAATGGAGTGAAAATTGCTCAAGTCTTGGAAGGATTCATCAAGAGGAAAGTTATTAAGCAGACAGTCATGACGACTGTGTATGGAGTGACGCGTTTTGGTGCAAGGCAGCAGATTGCCAAGCAGCTTAAAGGTATGTATGTAATGCCTTACACTTTTAATCTTTCTAATCTTCCTCAAATGTGGGTATTGTCGAAGTCGGAGTCGGATTCATCGGTGGAATCCCCTCAGCCCTTATTTTTTTTTATATCTCTCACACACACGTCCACACGCATATACACATTAAACCCATGTATACCTATACTTGTAGTCGCGTGCATACTTTAACTTTCTGTACTTTTACTTCGCCCTATAACCGTACCTCTTTTTGGTATAATTTTTCTTGGAGTCAAATATTATAACTATGTAAAGATTTAATTTTAAATATACCCATATTATGCTGAATATTTTGTATACACTATATACAGACAAATACACTTTTAGGTATTTATGTTGGTAATATGTTTCTCGTATGTACATCTTTTTATTATCATCCGGGTGGTGATAAAATAATCTTTGCTCTAATTTAATAATTATTGTAGATATCACAGATTTTCCCAGAGAATTTGTGTGGGCTGCGTCCATGTATTTGACCGCCACCACGTTTGATAGCCTTCAAGAAATGTTTACGTCTACTAAGGAAATCCAGGTGGGTTGAAGATCTTGAATTATTAGATTGTATTTTATCTTGTAGGAAAATCATCTTAAAGCTGTACAATTTTTTCCCGCAGCCCTGTAGGAAAGATGTTTTCCCTGTTTACGACTTTTTGCGAAATTAGGAAATTCACGAAAAATTCTGTAACAAGTAGCGTTCGTGTTATACAAATATTCATTGCAAGCTCACGTTTAGAAGTTTCTATTCGTTTTTATAATTCCAGTTATCCTGAGTTGGTAAACTTCAGGAACCGCTTATAAGAATGTCGGTTTTAACGAATGCAAGTAGGTAGATGTCATTCTCGGCAAATCAGAGCGGAATTAATGATATCGGCGAGCGACTCTCCCTTTTCATTTTTGTATAAAGACCTTAAAGCCATGTACATAGTGATAACATTGCTTAATACTAAATAATTGGTCTTCTAATGTGAATGTCGAATATATTTCTTGTAAGCTGATTACATGCACATTTTTCGTATGTAAATTTGGAGGATACATTGTTCACCGACAAGTTTTTGGAAGATCCATATATTAAGCATTGCACTCGACATTAAACATTATTGTTTACCGTATACGGTGCATTGGAAGTTTTGCCATGCTGTAACTTCATTTTCGCTTGCCTAACTGGAAGTTGAAACTAAAGCTTAAGTTGTGTTTGTATTGGTGATGGGGATGGGATGGCGACCGGGGTAATGGATGACTGGTTGGAGGTGCATGGTTTGGTTGATGATATAGTTCGTACGGATTAGGATTGTAAGAAAGAAATGTTTATGATCTGATACGACTGGATGCAATGAGAGATGTGTTTCAAGCCGATGGTACGCTATAGTATGGAGGGTGTGTAAAGTATATAACATGACGAAAGTGTGTAAAAGTAAGAAGAGTTTATTGTTATGAGCAGGATTGGTTCACGGAGTGTGCTCGGTTGATTTCACAAATCTGCGGGCAGAATGTTGAATGGATAACGCCACTTGGACTTCCCGTTGTACAACCATATTTCAAACTGACGAAAAACTTGGGTATTTCATACAGGCCGGCCAAACTCCCCGAAGTACAAACCATGGACATGTACGAGTAAGTGAAAATTCTTGTCCTAGACTGAATAAAATATCACGGTATCTCCCGTTCTCGTCTGTTCACTTTCACTCGCCCAGTCCCAGGTCCGAATGTAAGTTTCCTTCAGAGACAGAGGCTGAGGCAAAGCCAAGGACCAGGACGAAGAAGAGGACCAGGACACGAGGACCAGTGGAGTGGTGTGGTTTAAGTGAAGGGTTGTCTCATGGTTTATTATTGTTCGTGTTATTCGTAGGCGACCCAACGTGATGAAACAGAAAAATGCATTTCCACCAAATTTTATCCACTCCCTGGATTCCAGTCATATGATGCTCACTTCACTCAACTGTGAGAGGACCGGAATGACGTTTGTATCTGTTCATGACTGTTTCTGGACTCATCCTATAACTGTTGAGATTATGAATCGAGTAAGTCAAACACACACCAAGCACGATTGCAATTCCGATTCCAGTCCCGAACGTATCCTACCATTTTCAACAGTTTTCAATTTCTTCAGCTGCTTTATATGAATTCCATTTATTCTGTATTTTCTTTTTCTTTGTCTTGCTCTCTTGTATATTGCCTTTTTGGTTTCTTCTTCTCAATCTTCTGGCGTTGACTTGATTTAAGTTTTTGTTGGAGCGTCGCATTACGTGTGATTCTGTAGCATTATTTTTAGAGTGTATTTCTTCGTCTTTCTGTCTTTTTATGTGGTGTTAGGCTCTTACTGGAAATGAAAACTGTTTTGGTAATGTAAAAGTTTGTGATAGGGTGTAATGTAATACGCAATCCAACGCAGTGCAGAGCAATGGGATTTTAGTATTTTTGTTTAACACATAGGTACATGCTTACTTATGTGAGCGAATGCATTTGTAATAATAGGAATAGTAATATAGTATAATCGTATGCAATTTCATACTCGTGATGTATAAATACTTATATTATTGAAGGTACAAAACACAGTATCTGCGTTTTGGACAAAAATAAAAGTACTGAATTTACCTAATCCACTTGCCTTCCTTGAAGGGTAAATTACACAACTCACTCTATATTTTTGAAGGAGTGCAAAATTTGAGATCAATGGATCTACCCATGCATGTTTTTGAAAGGGTAAATTCAGCATTTTGTGTTTGTACTCTTTTGAAAACTCGCTATGGAGGAGAATTTTGCTCTATTTCAAATTCGAGATATGAATTCCTTGGACTTGTGAATAGTTCAACTTTTGAAGAATGTAGATAACATATTTTGCACTTTCAACTAAAACTCGACTATAATAAATCGTATTGTATTGTGTGTATACAGATATGTAGAGAACAGTTCGTTGCCCTACATTCACAACCCATCCTGGAGGATCTGTCAAAGTTTCTTTTGGAGAAGTATAGTTATCCTGATACGTATGTTCTTTCCTTTCATAGTTCACTCTTACTTTCTTAGTTGGTATTTTTGGTAGGAGCCGAACAAGAACAAGTCAAAGTCAAGTCACATAACATCGCATCACATGAATATAAAATAATCTAATAATGTTCGACAGATATAAACTTTGTAGTTGTTGGTAGTTTGTAGTTTGCAATTTGTATTGATGTTGATATTTGATATTTTATTAGATGTGAATGAATTTATGCTGTCGGTGTCTTTGACTGTTTTGTTATTGTTCATGGTGTTTCTGATTTGACTGACGGGGACTAGAAGTAGGTACATATGTGCGATGGCACATTAATACATGTATTTTGTGTATATTCTGTATATTTATAGAGACATAGTGCGGGATGGAACTGCTATTGATGCAGCTAAAATAAAGCTCAACCAAATTCTCAAGAAAGTACCACCGAAAGGAAAATTCAATTTAAAGAGTGTTATAAAATCAGTGTATTTTTTCAGCTAGTCTTTTGCTATTTGTAGAATTTTCTTACATAAATGTTCATTTCTGGTCTCTCAGTGTCCGCTTGTTTTTCCACTGAAAATGTTGGCTATATCAAAAGCAGAATGCAAATGGCCGTGCCGGAAGTGGCAATATTCCGTCATTATGTTTCACGTGGGAAAGAGTCAAAAACTCCCTGAGTTTGAACTACCTACTTAACGGGTGCGTTTTTATCCGTCTACGAACTTTCCTGTGAGATATTCGGCGACTATAGCTATAAGCGTATTCGCATTATATGAGTAAGTCAGTTGTGCAGATTCAGTAGTTTAAGTGTCGATTTATTAGTCATGCTCATTGTAAAGCTATAGGATTCGAGGTGTTTTTGTATGTTTTATTTGATGTTAATATATTTATGTAACATGATCCTGTTGAAAATAATATAATTAGTTATGCGAATTTATAAAAAGGATATTTAATGCTCGTTGTCATTTGTTACTACTGTGCAAGTAGTTAATTTTAAACTACGTTTGAAATTTCATAATTATAGAATCATTAAAGACATGCAGGTTTAAGTAGACAACAAATAGCATTATAAATGCATTTTTAGTCATGTATGTACACATTTGTGTAGTGTTTAGTTTTGTATTGGAGTCTAAAATTTTTAATTTCGAATTTTACTATCGAAATGTTGTAGACTGGTTTTCATTTTTAATAATCATGTTATGTGTGAACTTACCGTTAGACGTTTTAGAACTACAATGTGATGACCGCACCTCAATGAAATCATCGCATTAGATTTTATATTAGTTACGAATACGAAGGAACGTAGTTTCGAAAATTAACTGAGTGATAATAAGAATAAACGAATATGAAATACTGAAATAAATTCGATGGGGATGACTTTCATGTCGTGAAATAAACTGGTAATTTTTATTATTCATTGCATCTGTAATCAACATAAGTGCAGAAACAACCAACGTTTTTAACGCTAACATTTTGAGGTAAATAAAATTTTCCTGCCGTACAGAATCAAAATTATTTATTTAAATGCTGGAGCTTGCATTATTGCAATATTAATGCTGCAATATATATACCCTTAAGTTTTAAGTAGTTACGACGATATTTTATTTATATATAGAAGTATATTTATGTTAAATGCATAAAAATTGCATTTCGCGTTGCATTATTTTAACTGTAATTATGGTGTTAAAAGAAATAATAATGATATTTCAAAACTTGAAATTTAAATTCAAATATCTGTATACATCTGATTTTTAACTCGATTAACTTGAACCCATTTTCATTAGTAATTACATCTACTTATGTAGAATGTTGAATTGTTTCAGTCCCCCTGTCATAATGCACATGGTAAAAAGTAACAAAGATTTGCTAAAGTAATTCATTATTTTTAGACCCAGCCAGGTAGAAGGTACAAGACCTCCGACCAACATCAACCATAAACACTATAACATATCCACGACTACAGATATCGTAATTTAATTTATCAGAAAAGTACTCATGGCGTATATATAATTACAGTAATTCTTCCATATTTCGATCCCTTTAATTCAATACCTTTGGGTGTGTTATGTATTTAAGCACAGCATTAGCTTATCTCAAAATGTAAAATTCAAATAATTTATTAAAGTTTGGATGCATTTTTGCCTGGAGTGTCGGTTCATTTCATATTTTGTTTTTTGTTTCATTTTTTGTTTGTTATCATGTTTGACATTCATAATAATTGTTCCTTCTTGATTCATCTTGAAAGTTTAATGTTGCTTTACCTTTTGATTTCAAGTTGTAAGTGTTTGTATGTGTGTGTACTTTGTAGTACTTGTAACTTTTACATAATTAATTATTAAACTTTAATAATTTAAGTTTTCATAGTAATACCCACTTAATTGATAAAATTGCAAATCTTGTAGTTGACACGATATGACATTTTCATAAATAGTAATAATTGTAGATATATATTATTATGTATGTATTTTAAATATTTTGTGTTTTTTGTGTTTGTATGAAATGCATAGATAGTTATGTAATGTAAAGATATTTAATATAGTAGCAAGTAATGTAATATCAGTAAAAATTAGATTTTTAAACACTTCCTTCCGGATGGTTTGTGGGTCACTGACTACTTGTGACTAGTCAATACAAGTACTACTTTCTACACAGTCCACACTTGGCTTCTTTGACTTGCCTTGCAACTTGCAATTGCAAGAATTGAAACGATGTTCGTCGAGATCTGACCTCTGGTCCTTGTTCTACGCGTTGTATTCATTATGTATATCGGGGCTTGTGGTTTTCTGGCCAATTTCAATACTTTTCAGTACACTCCACTAATAATGTCTCATTTTAAATAATCACTAGTTATATAACTTTAATCATTATTTTAATCATATACGAGTTGGACTTTTGTTTCATTAGTTGGTTTGCTCTTGTTTTGTCTTGATTCGTTTTATTGATTGAGATTTATAGTGTTTTACATAGAT
Organism: Ptenothrix huangshanensis; assembly: GCA_036851915.1. Taxonomy (NCBI): domain Eukaryota; kingdom Metazoa; phylum Arthropoda; class Collembola; order Symphypleona; family Dicyrtomidae; genus Ptenothrix; species Ptenothrix huangshanensis. Next base: position 116,624 of record JAAXYX010000013.1, on the reverse strand, counting down.
TAGAATATTGTAAAATCAGCAGTAATATTTACAGATGATTTTAACTTTGACTTCAGTAGTTCGATTTAAATTTCACTATACAATTAAATCAGTTTTACAACAGCTACGTTCTCCATTATCATCAATCATTATATCATTATAGTATTACTTAAATATCACCATGAAAATTGAAAATTCAACAAATGTTTCCACGCTTGACTTATGTACACACGTCACGACTCAATAAACGAATAAACCACAGACATACTGACATCGACCATCACTTTTTCTTTAAATCATTTTATGCTCACGTTCAAATAACTTTGGCTCATCCTTCCCCGATTTTAATAAGGTAGTAATCTTCTTTTATTCACTGACGTTCTCACTCTCTTCAATTAATTATTTATATTTATGCTTAGTACTGAATCCATTGATGCTCTGATCCATCTGCTTAAAATTGAATTTGATCAGTTGCTGCTGTATTACCACTGAGATATTTTTGAAAAGTAATTTTGCATACAATTAATATTCAATATAGCTAGGTAACAATTCAAGTAGTTATTGGAGTCTGTTTAATGAAGAATATAAGCAATTATTTATGTATTTAACAAACTGTAAAATGGTGTAGGTGTAGATTGTACACTCACAACAAAATACGAGAATGATGATCGCGAAAATTGTACAGTTATTCTAAGGTGCGTACATACTTGCATAATTTTAAGTAATTAACTATAAGTTATTATTATAGTACAGTAGCCTTTGTTGTAGATTGCATAGATGGAGTAGTATTATCAATTTTTATTTTCATTATGATTATTTATAATTATTTATTTATTTAAATAGTTTTAGATTAATAGTAGTTGAATAATGGTAAATGTATCTTTAGTACCACGTACCACACTTTTCAAATATGACGAATATAATTATTTATATGTATAAATGTTCGCCGTATTTATACACTTATTAAAGAATGTTACTAAAGATTTAAAACAATAATTATATATCCTTATGAAATGTGTAGGTCCACGCATTAGAAACTTATCGTGTAGTACAGTATAATACAGTGTACATTGGATTGCATATAATTATAGTGGATAATCTTTCCCGTTTTTAAAATCAGGTTAGTTTTTAAAATATTCACTCATTCACTTTCAACATTGGAAGAATGGCCAAAGCAAAGTTTTCAAATTCACATGTATATTCTGCAGACGAAGTTTATTCAATTTCCAGATGATATTAAAATGGAAATATTAATTTAAAAATAATGGATAGGTAGAGGTTTTAAGAAATGTTCAATTAATTTCAAAGTTTTGGCATGGTATCGTTGTCTCTAAACCTCGGCGTTGACGGCGTCTCCTGTTGTACTACGGCAGTAACTCTTAATTTTGCTCTCATGGCGTCAAGCAAAGTGATCTATTCCCAAATCGGGGACACGTATTTAAGCATTGAGTTGTTTCAGAGATATAATTTAGTGTATTAAGAATCATACATATTGCTGCAAATGTGCATATTAGCAAAATAAAGTGTGGATGGAAATGGAAACCAAACAAATGATATACAGATCGATAAATGATATATATGTATATGTGAAAGTATATATATTTTATACATAATAGTGAATGTATGTTATAAATGCTAACTTGTGCAAATACCACACGCAGAAGAGAATAATTATAAGTAATAATTAAAAGTAAGTGCAATGTGCTAAAACAAGCCAAACTAGAATACAGTGCTCACCTTACACTTTTTAGCTTCTTTCCTGGAACTATAGCAGAACTCACAGAAAGCAACGACGAGGGCAAGAATAAGTCCTGCAATTAAAATGTAAAAGATACCCGCCAAACTACTCAGTGAAAGCTCATCATCTGACTCATTGGCTTCATGGGAACTTCCTTGACAGTCACTTCTGTCCATCCACCACTTGTTCTGCAACTGCATCAGGATTCCACTTTCCTTCATGGACAGCACCGCCAGATTTATTTGATGCCTGCAAAAAACATGAATTTGTATGTAAGTCAAGCTGGGAAATATCTGTATAGTCGTAGGTAGTCTTCTTTAAATGCATGTTACGTATCTCATATTATCTACAATCTGCATCCCTAAAAATGTCTGCATTTATTGCTGTCTTTCTTTTGGGTCCGCTGAACTCGTCAAGAATTGAAATTGAAAGTGGAGCAGGGAAAACAAACAACTACAGAAATGTAATGTATACATGGAGTTGAAGGAGCAAAATGTTGCAACTTTTTTGCAACGCTTTGCACTTCCAGAGAACTTGTTTAGTTTTGCGTCTTCAATCCGGTTGTATAACTTTTCCCGGATTCTGATTCCGCCCCTGCATAGCTGAATAACAACAACAAAAAGAAAAAAAGCTGTTGCTTGCTTGTTTCACTTTCACTTTCTTTACTTGGCTCTCTCCTTTCTCTTTCTCTGACTTTTCCTGAGTTCCTCTGCTCTTTCCTGGTTTGGTTTGTCAGTGCTATTCGTCGTCCTTGTCCTGCCTCTCCCTGTTTGTCCTCGTCTTCATTCTAATTATATAGGGAAGCTATACCTATACGGAGTACATCAATTCTATCCATTATCTACCAGACATATAGCATTAGTAGTAGCCTCAGCAGTACAAACTCCGGCTGACTTTGTTGCTAGTACATGCATAGACTTTAAAGATAAAAGGAAAACCAAGGCAAGACAACATACTAATCATAAGGCAGCAGAGTCAGAACCTGAGCCAAAGCAAGAGCCAGAAGAGAAAAAGGAAGACGAGGCTAGAGAAGACAAGGGAAAAGATGAGAACACCAGGCCACACAATAGAATAGAATAATTTGTCAGAGCCTTTCAAAGTTAAAGTTGCAACTTGGAATCCGAATTAGTTTTCTCCCTTAGTGCCTACACCCACTACACGCATCCAACGAGCCCACCTACTCATACACAAATAGACATGATACCCGCACACCACACCACGCCGCTACACGCGGTACGCATTCCTATTACCATCACTATTACGTATTACGGATTACGGATTACCAACCTACCTACATTACACGCTCCCAAAAATGCACTTTTCCTCGTTGGTATTCCGAACAGTCCACAGAATACACACGAGCTCAGAACACAGGAAAAGAAAACAAGAGGCTGCGAGAAAACATTATCATGCGAAAACTCATGAAACTCAATTAGGCAAGTATTCTCTCCTTCTCCCCAATCCCTTCCGAAAACCCAACCATAGAAACAGAGAAAAAGTGGTAAATCCATCAACTATTGCACCCGAAGGAGTGTAATTGAATCTTCTGCCATACTATTCAGTGTCAATTTCCATTTCAATTTCACTTCTAATCGTACGTCAAATACAAGCATGTAATGCAAACATTTATATCATCCCTTATTTTATGTACAGTCCGCCCCAACCAAAAGAGTAGCAATCAGATAAAGTCAATAGGTGTTCACCCGACCATCTCAAAACTTTTCTCAGCTCGTCTCTTTGCTAAAAATTAGCATTGGCATGGCATAACACATGTCCATAGATATAGAGATTCAATTGAGATTTCTCGATATTCACTTTTAATATTTCTTGGGAAAGAGTGCAAAGTTGACGCAGAAAAAAAATGAGATGCAAAGAGCGGTTCATCGTGAACATCTGATGTCATTTATAGCACTGCATTCGAAATAACCGTCCCAAGTTGCATTGCAGATCTGGAAAGTACTGTAAAATAACCGTTTCAGTACAAATCTCAAACTTCAAATACCAAAGACCCACTCGTATTATGAGCGAAGTTAGGAAGCACATTAGGTGCGTCACAAACATTAAAACGCATCATGGACTCTATTTGTTTGGGATGCAATTTCGATGCCTTTTGGATGCATTCTAAATTTTTACATGAGGTGAACTTGAGTAGCCCCCTAATTGCGTTCATAATTATGCTACGTAAGAATAGGTTTTTGGCGTTTTAGGTACACCAGTTTTTACTGTGTAGCTACCTACATACCAAAGCTCAAGTTACAAAACTAGATATCTTCGACGTTACATTATTCATTATAGGAAATTGGAAAATCTAAATTTTGGTCCTTGAGAGACAATCTATAATAATCATAATATTTGGTTGGCAAAACCAACATGCCAAGCAATACAGACATAGCTCTGCATGAAACAAGGTGGTAGTGACCCCTTGGGCGCTGCATACTGTTCTTTCCCAACCTACTTCTGACTGGATCAAATCAAAACCTCGTGATTATTAACCCATATTTTGCAAAATCAATTTTCGGTTGCCTTTAAATACTTGTTTTTGTACTATTCACGATAGGATCCAAAAGCCGAAAGCTATTATCCGAATACTATTTTTAGGCTACTACATATTACAAAATGAGGCAAAAGTTTGCAAAATCATGTATGCATTTATTAATAATCGTCCCAAGTTTCAAGTACTGCTGTTTTTACGTCCAGAATAACAGCTATTCCTGACAAATAGGTAAAGCATAGAAATACTACAACTAGTAAAGATAAACCCAGGGAGTCCAAAGAACAACAACATTTGCAGACATAGTTTCATTCATTGGCTTCAAGCAAGATCAAATAAATTTTGCAATTAATTATTAGAATCTTCATTAGATCCAAAAACAAACCAAACGCCATTAAATATTGGGAGAGGTGATACCATGTCTAAGCTATAATCATTACTTGATGGTTCCTATGTATATTCTCATTAGCTCTTACGATTAGTAGGTACCTACGTATATACCTACCTACATACATATGTTCACAGGGATACGATTTCATACAATGTATACACACACGTCGGGTATTACTTACACAATCATCATTTATTTTATTAGGGGTTTAATGACGGCTAGGGACCTTGCTTCGGTTTCAGTTTCGGTTGACAATGACAACGACGATATATGCACCTAATGAAGACTGAAAAGTGTGAAAGTGTGACTTACTTGAGAGGCGACCCAAGCGGCGTGGCAACTCCGAAACCTTTTGCATCTAAATTCCTCCCAACTTTCATCGTATCACATGGCGTTCTCTCATTCGTGTAGTCATTCTTCGGTGACTCAATTAACAGGGCGTACTTTCCTACCGAGTCGAAGTCGAATGACAACCATGGAACAAAAAGGACAAAAAATTACAAACCCAACATAAAAGCTTTGTCATGGAACGTCAATTAGCTAACCCAAAATTTCAAACATCAGTAAAGTAATAGAAAAAAATTAATAAAACAAAGCAATAAACCCATTTAATTTTCATATTACATATGTATTTCCTTCAATTTCTAGAGGTATATAATATACGAGGTACAAGCTCTATTTTTATTATTTATTCTGGTTGGAATTACCTTTTTTCTCCCTCACACGCCGGATTCCCTCCGTGTACGATTTGACAAAGACATGCTTCCGATTTTTCATGAAATCCCACATTTTCGAATACACACCAATCTGAGATTTCTGAAAACCACAATGACATTATCGGGCAATTAGGAAAAGTAGGCTGGGAATTTGACACGAGATAAAACTCTGATTCATTACCACTATTGCTTTCAAGGCAAATTGAGTTCAATTTAATATGACACCATAATGCCATTAGCATCATCCATTATTTATGTCATTTAAGGCCGCTTAGGTATATGTAAAATAGAAGCTGAGAAAATGTTGGTTTGGATACCCTAAAAAAATTCCAGGTGGATCCACCCGACATGGTACCATACTCGACTTCAGTTTGGGCTGCCAGATCTTCGGCTGAATTGATGGGTGTGACCATTCGATTGACGGTTCGAACAGCAGCAAAATTGGCCGTGTATGATGAGATGAGGATGAGAGTAAAAAACCACCAGACACTCCCAACGATTCGACCTGCTGTCGACCTACAACAATTCATTCCGCCTTTTTAGTGCTGACATACATGTGCACCAACTGTATACCATCACATATCCTTTTGTTCATCTCTTTTTTACCAGCCCACAGATTTCTCTAGAGATGGCTCTATCCATGCATTAACGGCACTCAACAATAATACCAACTTTGAGCCGAGAATGTAGTCCTTCCTATTGATTTCAAACACATCGGGTAGAAGTTTCAAAACAAATCGGTCGCATTTCTAAAAAATTCGAACACCTACATATGCCTATTATAAATTCTAGACTGAAATACAAGCCTCGAAAAAATCACGTGTACACTGTAATAACTGACAATATTAAAATAATTACGAATGCTATTTTAAGATTGCTAATTTTTAACATATAACTATAACTAAGATATAACGCATCTTGATATTGGAGATGCGCTCAAGACACACCTTCGATGCGTTTTAGATACTCACTGTGTTTTTGAATGAACTTCGGATGAATTTGAGATGCATCCTAAATTCCTTCATAATTATACTAATCGTAAGTACGGGTAGGTTACGGCGTTTTTGATGCACTCGTTTTCACGGTGTGCTTGTTGCCCAAACTTTAAGTCATAATGTCAGTGTACTCTATCAGAGTAAAATGTTTTTGTGTTCTAAAAAAAATACGCAAAAAAGTTTGTGAGCATTCTGTCGAACAGAAAAACAACTTACACTTGACATAATAGAGAAAATTCGTGTTCGTGCTGTTTTGTGAATAGGTAGTTACAGTATTCTTTCGGATACCGTAGTAAAACATATTCTGCTTTAGCAAATTTTTTCTTCAACATTTTAAAATAAACTAATACAGAACGTAGGTATATTATAAAGTAAAAAGAAATAAGAAACACGTGCTGTCTTGTGTACACTTCTAAAAACACAATTCTCACATATCCCCTATGGGTTCTGAACGAAATCTAGATAGTCTACTTTGATCGTTCGCCATACTTCCTATTAGCACTGCATGCATCAGATTCCACTGGAGAAGAGAAAGCTGAACTGAATAGAAGCCAAGGACGAAGATGAGGAAGCAAGATGGAAAGGAAGAATAGGAAGTACAGAGAAAGCAGGAGAAAGGAAGAGAGAAAGTTGAAACGTGATCTCTCAATCAAATCAGACATTTCGTGTTCACATTATACTCTCTGCTTAACCTTTGATCCGCTCCAAATACTTTACGCCATGTTTTCTCAACGCACCTTTCTCTCACTTTCTCTTTCTCCTGCTTCCTCCACTCTACTCTATTCCAAAAACCAACGCAACCACCAACTCTCGGCAAATGAAGAAGAAGTAAAGTGTAGATTCGTGCGTAATACAATTCGCATCCGCATCCGCATCCATTCTGCTTGTTTCTCCCGCGTGCACTACAATACACTATATATACGACTAGGTATATCTATACATACGCACTGAAAAGAAAGAGAGAAAGCAAATGGAAGGAAGTGGTCAATGCCACGCTATAGGCCATGGTCATGCCAAGCAAAGTCATTTCATGTCACCCACACCATTGCACTGTACACAAACTAAAAGTAAGTACAATGGAAATGCAGCTATCTTGTCTTAAAGATACTCACACAAAGTAAACCACGCGGTACAACTTTCTCTTCGGCCATTGAGTGAACTTGCAAGTAGTGAACTTTTTTCGGAGTGGAAAAATCTGACCATTTTGTGCGTGGATGGAGGTGAAGAAAAGGTAGTGAGTACGGTGCAAACGGAACGAGAGGGGAAGGAAAGGGCATCAAGTGAAGGCAGGAGAAAGCCGTGTGTTCCTACTCTACTGTGCTGTGGGGAAAAGATGGGGAAATGGTTGAAAATGATTACCTTGGAGAAATATCACTTCCTTGCTGAAACAATGCAGCCAATGAGAACCACATGGGATCATTAGAAACAGACACATGATTTATGAGTCCATTTGTTTCTAGTTTCCACTCCGTAGGGTTGAAACGGGACACCAGGAACAGTACTATGCTCACCTAAAAAACACAAACGTATCATTTTATTCTTGTGATTATTACTTTATGATCACCCCTTTTTCTGTACCATTCCACATTCCACACACGCATTACAATCTCCATCTCAACTAAAACATCCTCTCCTTCTTATTCTCATCAACATCCTTTCTCATCCTTTCTCGCTCTGCCTCCTTTATTATAGAAAAGCACGAAGAAAGTGAGACACAGTGAGAGAGAGAGATAGGGGAAAGAGTAAGCAGTTGGAATGGATGGAAGAAAGTTACAGCTACAGGTTTATCTATCACCTCCACGTATCATCTGCTCCTCTCAATTTCCTCTTAATGAACTTTCTCCAAATGCTTTCTCCTTTCATCAAATCCTTTATCCAAATATAAATATATAGAGAACATATCGTTTGCGATGGTGCGTGCAAAATGGCATATTTTTCAATTGGCTGGACACGATATATAGTTTTCAAAGGAAATTTTTTGCAATAGTTGCAAATTATTACATGTTTGACATGAAGATTTGCAACATCAACTGGTTTCTTTTTTTGAGCATTTAGAAACGATTTTTTCAAATTTTTATTCAAATTAGGATTCATTTGTAAAAATCGTTACAATTTTTAGAAATTATGATTTTTTTAAACTGCAAAAATGCGCTAAAAAAGCTAGGAATTTTCGAAGATAATTGAAACACACTATAATCAAAAAAGCTATAGAAGTAATAATGCCAATGAAGTTGTCTCGTGTACTAATTAAATTTGAACAAGTGCTGAGTGTGCTACATTTCGACACTTCATTTTCTTGAGAAGAAATCAGTCGGTACAAGTTGGCTTTTGCATTTATTGGATTTTCTTGATTTAATTATGTCTGTATGTAGCTAACGGATCTATGTACGGATGGATATTCCAGGTTGAACAGAACAATACATAAAGTGCATTAGATGTTCTGTCTGCACAACTTGTATTATGGGAAAAGGAAAAGTATGGCCAAGTTGTATGTGTCGATTTCAATTAGGATCAATTAAACGAATTCCTTCCATCCGCGCAAACTTGGCCAACAACTGCAAATTGCATGTCAGGGCTAATATCCAGAGGCCGGTACCTAGGTCACTTTTCATGTTGCTACTGCTTGAAATGTTTGTATGTATTCCGAGAAGGTGAAAATATACGCCTCACTTACCCCAATGTAAGCAAAGAAGACACAGAGCCATATTTCTAGTGAAAGTGGGCTCATAAAACTAAAAACGGTTGGATTTGGCTTGGTCGGTTTGTGCACCATGATGCTGATGCCCAAGGACATGAATGGCTTGGAAAATTCTATTACACGTTCTCTCTCCGAACTGATTGTTAAAGCTGATATCGCAATGTCCGCCTCCTGCAATCATACACCATGCAATCAAATATTCCATTTTAGTATTCAACATGCAAAAAGAATCATCTTTCTTTTTTCCAAACTCCGTACTTATTCCCACCTAATTGCAATCCGATTTGTAATCCTTTTTTTCAGTAATTTTTGACAGACAACGAACGAAGGGCGGCTTTTACATGTTTTGTGCAAAGTTGACGAAAACTTGTTTATTTGGTCCTGGGATGATCAGAATGAAAGCAAAGGATTTTTGGAGGCTTCGAAAAAATTGGGGTCAAAGGTCACATTAGGCGAATATATGACCGGAAATTAATTTTCACCGATTCCAATTTATATTAATTTCAGTTTTGAATGCATATCATTTTTATCATTTTGTACCACCTTGGTAGTATCTACAGGACACAAGATATTGTCGGATTAATGTTAACAAATTAGCTTGTGACCTTTAGCCCCAATTATTTTGATGTTTGTCAAAAATATATCCAAGTTTCTCTTCTTTTTCAGCTTACTAGGATCAAATTAATATTTTTTTGTAAAGTTTGACCAAATCCCAGTGCTACATGTAAAAGCGTTCCCTTGTGAGCCAAAACTCTTGAATTTTCGAAACTTTTTACTAAAACTGTGGATTTTGAGATGAGACTCGGGAGTCTCGGGATTAACGCTCACAACAAAATACGAATACGATTTCTCTCCCAAATACGAATTTTTCAAATGCAGAATGCTTCACAAGGATTTTTGTATAAAAGTACTACATATACGGAGAAGCTGCAAAATAGAGAACTGTAGTTTTGATTAATTGTCCAGCGGCAATTAATTACACAATTTTTTTTCGTTAATTAGTGTTTTTCATTACCCCAGGATTAATCAAGAATTTACGGTATTTAGTAAAATGCAAATTCGTTTTAAATTCTTATAACAAATGACATTATTGTTGGGGTAGAAATTAAATCGAACGACAACAACTCAAGTCATGCCAAATCACAACGAAAGCTAATTAAGATGATCAACGCCTTTTTCCTGTCAATACATGCTTAGGTAATTTCGAAAGTTACATAGATGTGAACAGATAAAAACTATAGGAGAGGTTCAAACTCACAAAGCTTTCAAAGGATGCATGTGGGTACCCTTATAAAAACAAATAGGAGTATATACATCCATTCCAAAAACGACAAGACGAGAATGTCTGAATAAAGTTGGCCGTGGCACTTGTTCTCGTTCTTGTTCATATTCTTATTCATCCATTGACTAGACAGCGTTGGGTATCTTTCTCTCGTTTCTCATTTTATAGAGCAAGGAAAAAGTGAAAAGTACCTACCTTATTACAAAACTACACTACACAACTAACTAATAAAACGAAGAGGATGGGCAAACAATGCACTGTATACGGCTACTCTCTCGCAATGCATTCTGGATACAGAAGGTAAGACAAAAACTGGAGTCAAAAGTGAAAAAAGTAGTAGGGAAACAAGATGAATACATGCAAAGAGCGAGAGAGAGAGAAAGAAAAGTAAGTATAAGTATAAGTAGGGAAATAGTGGACACTTTTTTGTGCCCTTGTCTTTATAGTGTTGCATTCCAAAAATTGTCGTATCTCCACTAGACTTTGCTTCCCCATACATTCTATTTCCCTGACTATGTAGCATATATTTTGGTATATACATATGCCACGTGATTTTTTCGCAAGTAATTTTTGCCAACATGCTTCTTTTCTTTCTCTTCTTACTCTTATGTCTCCTGTTGCCCAAAAGTAACCGACTTACCCGTCGAATAAGCTCCCCAACCATTCCATCCCATTCACCATTTGAGTTATCTGCTCCATAACGTCCATCCTTAACTGTTCTGATTTCATCTGTTTTCCCATTTTTGTCCGTTGTTCATTGTTCGAGTGCGTGCATTGTAAACATAAACAAAGTCATGTCAAGTAAATCCTTTTTTCATTGTTTTCAACTTTCCTTCTCCAACTTCTCTGTTTCTCCCAAAATGAAACAATTGTTTTTCTTTTGCAACATCATACACACCAAGAGCAAGCGCACTATATAGGTGCGTGTATGCTTGTATAGTAAAGGTATAAATACCATATGTATGATGATTATATGCAGAAAATAGACAAGGATATATAATAATAATACTTTATGTACAAGGATTGTCTATACTTACACGTAATTCCGAGCATTGTGGCAATTTTTTCTGCTAAATCTTTACAAAAGCCCATGTATCTATCGTTTCCTTCCAGGATCTCTCCATTCTCTGGATTCTTTTTCATCATGAAAGGCTCCTCCTGCGCAATTCAAATTCACAATTCACGTTACTAATCTTGTCAATAGTCCTCAAATGTGGGAAAAGACACATATCGTCCTTGAAGAACCAAAATATGTTGACTGCAGTAGGCCCCTGCTGAGCATAGTGAATGCTTAGTGTGTAGCAATAACATTAAAATAGCATTCCGCTTTAGGGGCCTACTGTAGTTAACATATTGGTATATACAACAATTTAGTTCTTCAACCACCATATATAATTATGTTGCAAGATACACAGGGACAGCTACAAGTGTGATATGCGCAGCAACGTGTAAATCACCGTGGGACAATGAGCACACCTAAATGCGTTTTTAAGTACCGTAAAACTTCAAATAAGAGCCCGGCTATCATTGTAAATATTGACGCCTTTACGAACTATGCATGTATGGGGTAGAAATACATGTTAATTATTTCGAAATAATGAAGTGGTTTTAATGAACTACTTCAGCTTATATTACCAAGTATGCAAATATGCGCTAGAAAAGCATTTTAATTAATTCGAATCTTTATTAATCAGTATAAATTACGGGAAAATTGATAACAAATATGGAAAAACCTCGCTTGAATCGAATTTGAACTAAAATCTTGCCGTTAGGTAAGAGAAACGACTAAGTGAAGTATTTATAATCACGAGATCCATTACTCACATTCAACGTTGATTAATGCTAATTACCATTCAGCACAAAGGAAATGGCTTTCCATTGCCTTATAAATGCAAATGTTACATTTTAATCATTTAATATTCATAAGCAAATGAGCATAATTAGTACTGATAAATGGTAACACGAATGAAGGATACAATTGTGTCTGATACCTTTGGCGATAAATTACATCCTCAAGAAATATTGCAACTTCTAACACGGAAAATTAACATTAGCTAGAAGTAGCAGCTTTTCATGTTATTATTAGCTACAGGTAGTGATTTTTTAAGTCTGCAGTAGCGCCGCATTGTAACAAAGGATCGGCCATCATAAGAGACAGGCTGTATTTGGATACCGGCTCTCTTTCGAGGCCGGCTCTCTTTGTACTCCATTGCATGATTTCCCCGGCTATCTTCAGAGGCAGGCTCTTATTTATGGTTTTACGGTAAGTACACTGTAAAAGCTAATGCATCTAAAACGCCAAAGACCAACTAGTATGTACTGTAATTATGAATGAAGTAAACATACCTACATTTCAAGTTCACCTAAAGTGCAACCAAAAATCTAGCATGCATCAAAAGTTCATCTAGCTGTGCAACAAACGTTTTAATGTGTTTCAGATGCACTTAATTGTAAGATACATCCTAACTGCGCTCATAGCTGTAGTACATACATGCTAGTAGGTTCGTGGCGTTTTGAATGAACTTTTTCCTTTTTTAAGATTATTTAGTTTTTAAAGTGTACACATCAAAACTTCTTGATAGGTCTTCACCAACAATCATACAAAAATAAAACAACAAAAAGTCGCTATACATAATAAACTTGTAGATTGCCTTTGACAATAGAGTGCAGTCAATTGAGTGTAGCCAAAAGAGTTAGGATAAACGAGTGTGAGTCACTATAACGTTAAGTATTTCCCTAATGTCCGTAACTTTAAATTTACATACTTATTTACTTCATTCGATTTCATCAACTTTGCCTCCATTTTTCATATTGTACTGGTTTTACGCAAAAATCCTCATACACATAAGGCAAGCTTGAATGTTATATTGTGTGTATTATATAGTTTCGTTTGTTCACATGTATATGCAAAAGGTCAAGTTACATAAACCACATGGTCAAAAAAGGTATTGTCAATGACTTGGTAGGTAGTGACGTCAAGGTGTGAGTAAAGTGCCATACTCATATGATTTGCACTCGAATATCACCATACTCTATTTACCACTATTCTTTCCGTGCACTTGTGAATCTTGAAAATAACTCGAAAAAAATGTGGAACATGGTACACTTTACAAAATGACATGAAAAAAAGTGTTGGGAAACAAACCATAATAGTAGTGACAATATAGGTTCGGTTTCTTTGAATGACGGAGAAAGCAGGGGGCCGAACATACTTGGCTGGAACAGCTGTGAATGCTTTCGTGTCGCTCCATTCTCCAATCTATTATAAAGAAAAAAGAAAAGACGTACATAATAATAGAGTATGTTCATATTGCATACATATTCCGTGTTATATATATATACGTGAAGACAGCCTGCTTAAAAAATTGATTTTTATTTTGACGTTGGTTTCGTTTTTTCGCTGTGTCTCTCCTTCAAAGAGAGATCGACCCATAGGCCTAAAGATAAATCGGAGTGGAAGGAAAGGAAAGGAGGTCAAACTTTAATTGCATATCCAATCAAATCGTCGCCTTCTTAGGACACTTTCCTTTGCTTTCACTTTCTCCTTTCTGCCAAAGAGACAGACAGTAAGAGAGAGAGAGAGAGAATAGCTTTACTGTGTTTTGCATGCTCATAGTGTGACCTTCTCATTTCGGATTTGACTTGCCTACAGAGAATTTCTTGAATGGAGGAAAGATGTTAATGCAAATAATTTAAAGACTTGAACGGCTAAATCAAGTGTAAGCTAAGGACTGTCAACACTAATCGTCTACAACAGGCACATATATATCCGTACATATACTGTCAAACAAGCTATTCCTGCTGTTTACACAAGAATCAGGGGAACGGAAGCTTGCTTTTGCTTTCACCCTCACTCTCTCTGCACTGTCTTCCTATAAATGATTTGACTGTATCTCACTTTCTCTTTCTCTCCCTCTGCTGTGTGTACTCAAGAATCAAGAACCGCATCGCTTGCTATTGCTATTCATTCGTTTCTGTCTACTGTCTACAATGCTGTCTATACATACGGAAGACTTTAATGGACTATACCTGCTGCACTATACAACTCTCTCCGCTCCCTCACCACACTCTACACTCTTCCATTCATACATAATAATATGGTGTTCAACTCTCTAAGTCTAATTCAAATGTTTGTTCTTGAGCTATAAAAAGATTGTGCGGAGAGCCGTCGGAAAGGAGACGCAAGCAAGCAGCTTTTCCCATTTTCCTTACTCTCACTCATTCAACAATCTATTCTATTATATATATATATATTCTTCGCAAGGAAACCGAAAGGGTGATGAATACACTCGGCTGTTGTTAGCCAATTCATTACTCGATTGTGATTCCAGAGCTAGATCTGGATTTGGATTTGCAATTCTCACCCATAGTGTCATGTAATCATAATAGTTTAAATCAAATTATCCCTACCGTACTTTCCCCGCACTTTCCCTAAGAGTTTCATCCACCAATTTCCTTTTCAATTCACTTGCCTTTTCTCCTAATCCCATTTCATTTCATTCTATTCAAAATATATGCAAAATAATATCCTCAAGACTTGCCTGCCTGTCAGTTTGTCCTATCTGTCTCTCCTTTGATTTCCTACCTACCTACCTACATACTTCTACTTACTACTTTTAATGTTTAAATATTCTGTATGTTTTACATTTCACTCTGTCCCATCCTCCTCCGATAACATAGACTTGAACTTGTTCCCTTTTCCCTGGAAAAGGGCTCAAGTTGGACTGAGAAAAAAGCGTAAAGATTTGGCTGGTTGAGCTGGTTGGAGAATCGGAATGTGTTCTTGTTGGTGGCGAATGGAGATGGGGATAAATCAAAGAGTCTTCGGGCGTCATTGGTGATGACAGATAAATGTGCTTTAAAGACATACAACCGTGTCACGGATGTACTCAATGACTTGAGTGCTGAGCGTGGCAAGCAGGCAGCCATGTCATTCTACATGCCAAGCCAAAATCCATGCCACGGTGTACCATACCATACCATGGATTGCAGGGCGTACCATCATGGACTGATATAGGAAGCTATATGTATAACGACGACGACATGTGATTTGAATTTACTCTCCCTACTTTGCCCGTTGGTTCTGAGGGCATGACATGGTATCCTAAATTGTGTTGGTTATTGTAAATGGTATGGTAATGGCGGTGGTGGTAGGAGTATAGGCGAGTGAGCGAGTGAATTAACAGCATGACAAATGAGCCGTCTTGCTTTCCCTTCGTCGCCATATACATGTCCATGGCTTTCACTATTCCATTCCATTCTTACAACAACTTTCTTCTTTCGCATGCCGCGCTGCCCTCACTTCCAATGCACACTGCAATAACCAATGACATATCGGTATCGGTACAAAACATATTACCAACCAGAACCAACCAACCAACCAGCCAACCCTAACCCAATCCAACGATAGTCGGAATACAGTGAATGTCCCCATGGTTCTTGCCTCGGGCATAAATTTTGCCAGCTTTCACCAGCCCAACAGTAGAAAGGAAGAGTAGGAAAGGAAGGAGAAGGAGGCCACAGATACCTAAAAGACAGAAAAAGTATATACAATTCGCATAACCTACTTAGCTATGCTAGCAAAGTGACATACTTCCCTTGAAGGAGCAACAAAGCCTTCGTACAATTTTCCCTCTAGGAGGAATACTATCAGAGCAACTACAGAAAGAGAGCTAAATCATTTATTCTCGTTGTTAAAGGACAAGAATGGAAGATGAGATAAGTACCTATAGATTGTATTGCCTCTTCAATGATTATGCGTATACTCGTGTACACATACACATAGTACGATGGAAAAAGACTGTCACTTATGATTTATATCCTCCCCACATTTATTTACTACCTACCATGCCCTGAAAGAAAGGAGAAAAATGAAAAATTGTGAAATAACAAAATAGTCAAAAATAAAAGTGCCCCTGCACCTTTCAATTTTTCATTATGCAAAAAAACAATTTTCCTTTTCAAATTTTCATCCTATTATCCCCGCAAAATACAGGGAAAGATGTCATCACAAATTGCCTTGATGGTAAGCAATGGTTTAAAAAATTATCAAATATCGTATATTATCAAGGTATATATAGAGGAAAAGTACGTTTTTTCCATGTTCCTGGGAGGCACTTTTGCTCTTTTGTTTTGCTTTGTTTTGCTCTGGTATGGTTTGGTGTAGGTAATAATAATGCCAAGTTGCTGAATAAGCAGCCGGAACCTTGCACACTGTATATTGTATTTGGATGTATTCCATTGCATTGCATTACATTGGTTTGGTTTCAGTGAATAGCTGTTGGTTGTTTAGTGTAGTAGTTGTCATCATTCAGAGCCCCCCATAGAAACTAGCATTATGACAAATTGCCCTATAAATTCCTATCCACTTTCTCCCCTTTATTATGCTTTTACTTTTTTTACAAGTCTTTCTCCACACAACTAATCATCTACCGCGCCTCTTCCTTCCTACACTTTTCTCCATACCAACTCCTTCTGCCTTCCTTCCTGCCTCCCATTCTCTACTTGCTTATTGTGCCCTATAGACTATACATTGTGTGCAAGCCCACTCTCAGATTTTAACAACAAATAATACAAGGGTAACGCGGACTATAAAAGCATCAAGATATTTAATGAAAATTAAATACTTTGGAAAACTTTCTATTTTTTGCCTTCTTTCGAAAAGCATATCATCTCCCTCTACCTATAGAAAAATGGATGTACCTTTTATATATGAAAAGGCTAGTTTTAAAAAAGGAAAAGTTCCTTCTGCCCCTTACGCAGAATAATAATGATGACGGCCTATGCTGCGCAAGCAGGACCCTAATAGACCGCGTGGAATTTTCCTTCTTTGAAACTAACCTCTTCATATGGTAAGGGGAGTTTATTAGTTATTTTTACAACGGTCGTCTTTCTCATTCCCTATCTCTTTGACTTTATCTGTTTACATGCTGTGTACCACAAAGTTAATTTGTTGAACCTGGAAGAGGAGAGAAAAAATGTATAGAAAGTGTACCTTGACTTTTGCACTATGAATGGTCATTTCCATAACATCAAGGCTGTAATTGCGACGTCGTCCGTCGTCCGTAAATCTGACGTCTCCAGTCAAACCTTCAATTTCCACCTAGGAACACAGACAAAAAGCCAACCATACATATATTACATAAATTAAAAGAATTAGACCAAATTTAATTCCAGCCTTCGCTTGAGACGTCAGTCACGCATGCACACGCCCACTCAGTTTCCAAGTCACAGAATTATTTACAAATTCCAAAATTCCTGGAATTCTTCAATAGGATAGGATTTTAGTTTGCATTTGAGGTATATAGGTATATACATATGAACATATGCATACCTGCTACGTGATTGCATACAAGAAATAGTTTGGAGAGTGAGCGCAGAAATGTTCATCGTGTTGGGTGCATCCCATAATAATGCTTTATATAAGTCGGTGCAAAAAATTCAGAGTCAAACTTTCTCCTTCGGTGTTCTCTTGTTCAGAGTGAGACTCTTGAAAGTGAAAGTAATAAAAGGAGGGTGGCTGTCAGTTCTTACTCGTACTTGTGTGGCTTTCACTTGTGTAAACTGTAAATCTGTGTTGTGTTGTATTGCATTGTATTATAGATTGTAGTGCACTTGTGCTTTTTTGAATATATTTGTTAGTCTGCGGCATAGTTGGTGATGTATGTACATGTCCCGCACGTATTTACACATAAGGGGTAAGAAGGGAGCCTTGCTCCGACTTGATATAATTATATGATGCAGGAATGACAGGCAATAGCTAAGTAACTGTGTGGAACTATATGACTGGAGGGAATTGAAGAGGGAAAGGAATAGAATAGGAATCTCAGCCTGTTCAAATCTAACCCGGGACCGGGACAGTCATAGCTAGCCAGCTTATACCGCAGGACGTTCAACAAGTTGCGAAGCTCATCATTTCATTTCGTTTCCTTCTTTCCCCTTAAAATCCCCCTTGATTTCGCCGACTTTCTCTATTTGACAAACCTAAAAACCCGAGCCAAAACCCACATCTCGCTTCCCTTCTCTTCCTCTTTCTTTCTCCATGCATATACATACTTGACGGAGTTAATAGGTTTGCAATCATCTTGATTTAAAATTTCATTTAACGATCACAAGCGTCACACAAACTAATTTACTTTTATTTTGCAACCACACATGGAGAAAGTATGAAATACGTGTCTTGATGTGTGCACATAATGAGAAGCGCAGTCCTCATTTCCCCGTTTCACTATCTCCCTTGGTTTAGACTCGGTGGAATTTAAGTTTGGTGGAATTTAAAATTTGGGGAATGATTTTTGTCGTGGTAAAACCCCAAACCAAAGCCATGTCTAGATTCATTGCTATGCTGACAAATTCCCAATGTATTACACTTCTGGCGCAACAAGGAAAAGGAAGGAGGGAGTAGGGGGAACGGGGTACATGATGCATACCCATGTATGGAAGCATATAGTATCTCCTGCGGCTCAGCCAAACTTTCTCCTATTCCCATCATAAATCCCTAATTAATGAATTCCACTTCCTCTTTTCTGGCTTGACTTGGTTAGCTTCAGCTTTCACTTGGGCTTTGATTTGCAGTGACTTTCTCTCTACCGCCAAAGTCAAGTCAAAGCAAGAGCAAATCCAGAGCCAAAGCCAAAGTCAATGCCGAGCGGACGGGAAAGCCAAAGCTAGTGCCAGTAGCCGAGCCGGAGTATAGAAGTCAAGGAAAAGCTTGGCGTGGGATGAGTATGAGATTCATGTTGCCTCCTGGAAAGTTTTTCACTACTCTCGTGTAACTTACATACAAGTTGTTCTGGTGGAAGTGCAGGGAAAGCTAAAGCTAAGTGAAAGCCAGAGCCAAATCTTTCTTCGCCCTTCGTTGTTGGTTGTGAGACTGGAGAAAGTAGAAGCTACGTGTGTCAACTCATGTTCACCATAAACGTTTTAATGTTTTGCATTTTCCACTCCTAGCTTTTCTAGTTTACTTATCCATTCCCTTAATCTCATTTTCTCCTTTGAGACTACATGGAATCGCCTCACATCACATCCACGAGACTAGACTTGAAGAGCGGAGAAAGCAAAAGTGCTACAACCAGAATGGAATGAGGATGATGACGACGGCGACGACACAAGTACATTTCATAGTAACTACTCGCCTCTTAGAGCAAAGCATAGCTGAGGGAAAGTGTAGTATAAAATGTGAGCCAACCACGGACTCAAACCACGATGAGATCAAGTAGAAGCCAATCGCGTAAAATTCCACAGTCTAAACTTATCCATACTATTGAAGCACCTCGGTATAGCTATTCCGTTACATAGGGCTCACTAGCTTTCCACTTTCCTGCGCTTTACGTTTACGGTTGCTTTCACCACAACATATAGAGGGCTTTAGGGTTTGGTCCGATGGGAATATTTGTATCATTATAGGTTTGTCTATGGCTTATATATATCCAGAAATAGTGGGGATGACGACGTGATATCCCAACTACATGGCCATGGCCATGGCCATCGCAATCTCTATCGTGATGATGATGAGTTCGGGTTGAAGGAATCGGAAACCACAACAGACAAGGACAACACAGTCGACAGCAAGTCATTGCTGGACTATTTGCTTAGCTCGGGATTGTTTTGTTTGCCTCAGATCACCCGCGAGGTCTCCAACCCACTAAACGTACATACTTTCACCGACTTTCACCAAACCAATCCAAAAGTCTAGCGTTGCTATCGTCGTGTGGTCAGTCGGTCATTCATTCCATTCAATTTCATTCCATCCTATCCTATCCTATGGCATGGCATAATATGGTGTGGAGAAAGTTTGAATTCCAGAAGCCAGAGCAGCAACAACTGGGTACAGTGCAGTTACATAGACATCTGAGTGTTTGTATGTGTGCAAGCGAAATCAATTCTGTCTCATGGCTTTCTTGTCTGCCTTCCCTTTCCCACATAAGGCCACTGCTACTCTTACTGCCACTGATGTGCTCATGTTCATGGTACTGACAGTGGCATTTCATGGCATTTCCGTTCTTAGCAAATAACCCCAAGCAACAAGATTCCGATCCAACCAAAATCATTATTGGAAATAAGCAAGCTTTCCTCCAAAATTCCATTCCAATTCCAAACAGTTTTTGTTTCTTTTTTATCATACTTTCTTCTCCGCTTTCAATTTACCCTTCTCCCTTTCTCTCTCTCTTCACCGCCCAAGTACTTTCACTGGAATGAAAGTCGATGCTGGAGTACACTTAGTGTTCATTCTGTCTTCATTTCTTTCCTTTCAGTGTCGCTCAAATGTTGTTGTAACCTAAGTGTCTAGCTGCATAATATACATCAACAGGCTATAGCATAGCGATGCCAGTATGATATACAGAAGACAGGGCGATAAGACAGACGCTAGTTGGGCAGAAAGTGGTAACATTAGATCCCATTTTCCCTGCCGCTCCCACCATTGCATTGTTGTTTGGCTACTTCCACCCTTATGGTTACAATCATCAGTGTGTTGTATATTTGGGTGAAATTGAGAGTGGGAGAAGCCGTCGAAGGAATGAAAGCAAGACAAGGCGCAAAAAATCTAACATTGCATCACTCCGCACCTCCTTGGCTGTCTATCTATTATAGAATCTTTTGGGTATCTGTTACTCTCTGTCTGTCCATGTACTACTTTTGCAACCACAACTACCACTTTCCTCATTCAACAGTCACACTCCAACTCGGTCCTGGACTAAGAAAGACCTAGACCCAGAACTGAGATACATTGAACGGATCATGAGATTGAAAGAAGGAAGGAAGGAAGAAGAAAAGAAAAGAGAAAGTCAAGGAAGATAGGGGGAAAATGAATTTGGGAAGGAGAAGGAAAGGCGAGAAACAACGGAAGAGGAAAGTGAGGACGTGTGATGTGATATTGTGAGAGAAAAAACCAGAGACAAAACCAATGCCGCAAGAGTGCATCCAATAGATTTTATTTCTATTCAACCCTTTCCTTGGGGCAGATAAGCGAAGCGGAGATGAGAAAAAACAGTTTGAAATTCTCAAGATAAGGAAATCCGTCGTTCAAGTGGTGACTACTAGTATTTCACCAGCCACTATACTATTACTCTACCTTTCTCCCACTTTCTCCAATATTATTGTACAAGAGCTTACCTACTTATAGCAATGCGTTGCCTGGTTTGATACTGCTACTTCTACTATACACACGCTTTACCTTCTGCCCGTTGACACACTCAACTGAAGATTTTTGGCAGTAAAGGCAAACATACGCATATACTTACACGCTGGCTATATACTTCGATTCGAGATGTTGGAGAAAGCAAGAGGAAAGAAATTACTTTCAGCTAATGTAATATCTTTGACTTCGACTTGCTGGTTTAAACTTAAAACTTGCTCCTCCCGCTTTCCACGTGCTCACGTGCTCAATTCCTCTTGACGTTTCATCTCCATAGATTCTCCATCTGTGATGGGCAGTATAGTACAAAAGACATGAGGAAAATCCTTACGACCCTTCCCATGCATTTTCAATGCAGTCTAATAATAATGCAACTACTCAACATGTGGATGGTACGATAAAAATTGTCAGACTTGTAGAGAATGATAAAAGGCGAGCTAGAGACATTGGAACATAGTCAAATACAACTTATGACAATATTCAGTAATAAAAATCCAGTTTACTTTTCCCACTTTCACTTCCCTCTCGTTGAGCACTGCCTTTGACTTTGACTAGCATTCCCTCTCGTCCCCTCCTTTACCTTTCAATATATAATAATCACTTGTATTCTCATTACTTTCAATGTAACCAACAAAATCCTCACGTGTGCTTTGTATTTTCCTCGTTTTTGCATTAACTTTCCCCAGTTTGCAACAACTACCATTTTCTTTTCTAAGCACCACAAGACTTTTCCATTTTTCTCCTTTTACTCACAATATAGACTATTGAGAATTTGGAGATTGAAATCATGACGAAATATTCAAGCATTACGAGCAAAGAATACAATAAAACTTTTGCTTTCATCCATTTCTTTGTCATTTTGTTGACTTTATTAAAAAGAAGAATTCCAATTACGAATGAAAAAAATGAATTGAATGAGCAATTGAAAAGTGGATGCGGGTGTGAATTGTATTTTTCTGTTGCCTTCTCAATTTATTCTTATTTTCTGATATACACTCACTCGCCTTCTGTATCATGTGCTTCCACCAAATTACTAGCTCAATTTGAACGGAAAAAACAGAGAAGTTGGAGAATATAGAATGAATAGAAAGGCAGGAGGACAAGAAAGAGCAGAGGAAAAAACACTTTCACCATCTTTCAGAGTCGTACCCTCAAACATTTGTTACAGCTGCATCAACCTAAGCCAGACGCTCAAGAAGAAGATTCTCGAATTCGAGACATCTAAACTATCACCTATTTTCCCTCTCTCCATCTCTATTGGTTCAAGTTAGCTAGTGAAAGTAGGAGAAAGTAAGTAGTTGAATGCATATGCAGAGAAGGAAAGGACAGAGGAGAAGAAAAAATAGGCAGCGACAGAGACAAGAGAGGTATTGAGAGAAAACAGAGGAGAGAGTGAGTGGAGAAAGTATTTGAGTGCGAGGACGAGTGCGAGGAAAGGTATATAAATTGAGTAGATAGAGAATCGCATCGGATGCGGAGAGCATTTGACGGTGACGAGATGGTTGAGCCAGGAGATTCAAAGCTTTATAGTTGATTTGGAGGGAGATGAAAAAGCAAGTCCGTTGGGACATTGTAGGCCGATCAATAGTTGTAGTAATTGCTTGCATCCCAACATGATTAACTTGCTACTCTCCCAGTAGAGCACACACACACATGCACACTTTCTCTCGCCTCTGTAGTTTACAATCCATCTACCTCATCCACATTCACATCCACATCCACCCTTACCCACACACCGTACCATACTCTGCTTTCCTACTTTCTCCTTCACACACACATTCACATTGAATCCAACCAAGTCATACGATTATCATTTCCTTCGCAAGCAAGCTACCAAGCAGCCATTGTGAAACGCGATTATTCTTTCCTCTGTAGTCGCTGTTCAAAGTTAACACATAATCCAAATCCAAGCAAGTACACCATCATCCAGTCGACCATCGAGCATCCACTGTACACTTTGCCCATATCTTCCCTCTCATCTCCATTTCCTTTCCCATCCATATCCATCCATCCAATCCAATCCAATCGCACTCACTTCTTCCCTCTTCCCTTCCTCCACGTGCACTCTCACTTTCTCCCTCTCTCTCTCTCTCTCTCTCTCCAACAAATTACCAACAAACTACTACTACACACCCATCCTATCTTCATCCTCATTCACATCCTCATCCTAAATTACAAAATTGAATCCAAGTAATATCATACTTACTTTTTTCGTAACTAATAACATTGTTGAAACTCGACACCATCAATTAATTAATTTTTCTCGGGATAATTATATCTATGGGTAGGCATTATTTAATTCCTGGGCTCAATTATTTTAGATTTATTGGCTTTCAAATTTGGCAACGTTTGGTAATTTACCAGTTTTTTTACTTAACCCGACTGCACTTAGGCGTTTGAATATCTCCACGATGCATTTCAGTTCGAGTTACTTTTTTCGGCTAATATCGCTTGATCAAGATGCATTTAATGTAAGCATGGGGGTCGTTATATTTGCATTGGTACCCTGTAAAAAATAAATAAACTTTGAAGACAAAAAAGGCATCTAAAACGCCGAAATCTTAATCCGTTTTAGTGCCATTACGGACTCATCTTGAACGCTGTTTGGGTGCATCTTAAATGCATTAAAAATGCATCTTGAACTAAACGATGTGCTCGACCTGCCTTTTTAGTTCGTTTTAGATGCACAGATGTATTTTTATTTAAGATTTGCTTCAGATGCACCCATACTGTGTTTAGGATGAGTCCGCAATGGTACTAAAAAGGATTAGATTTTTGGCCTACAAGATGAGCCATTTTATACTGTGTAAAAAATAAAATGCTCTCGAGATATGGGTGCGTTGGATATACCGTGCGGATATAGTGCGTTTTGATACGCTTAATAATGATGTTCATACAAAACAAGAGTAGGCATTTGGCGTTTTAGATGCACTGCTTCCTGGCTTAATATTGCTTAGTTTTGACAGTGTAGCATGGTACAGAAACATGTAGCAGTATTTCTAATTCTTGTTTATGCCAAATGGAAAATGGCCATTAACATTTTATAAAAATATCATACCTTTAACTATTTTTAAATACACTTGCAAAACCTTTTGACTTATTTAAAAAATCTGGTATAGGTGCATTTATATACGGCCTTTTGGCCTTATATGAATGGGATATATCTTGAGAAAATTGTACGTAGTCGGTCGGAACGAGATACAAGTGTGGAATATTTGGTGAGATGAATGCGTTAAATGCAAAGACCCGTGAGCTGTGTAGTGTGTTATTGAGAGGATTTTATGCATAATAAAATAATTACGGAATAATAAAAGATGGAAAATTAGCAATTAATAACGTTTAGACGACACTCTCACTGTTCAGTTAGTTCCATGTCCATGAAATTGCATGAGATATTAGATAGGAATTTGTGTACTCCTTGGATTGGATGCTGCTGCTGGTATATGTAGTTAATAAACGAGAAAAGAAGCATGGAATAAATATCTGGGTCATTATATTAATGCATCCAACCACAGCTGATTGTCGTCATAAAAAATGGCAAAAAAGGTAGAATGAAGGTGGGGATGACATTCATTATTCAGTGTTCGTTGTTCCTCCTTTCGCTCTCCGCTCCTCGTTCCGCATCTCTCGTTCCTATAGTGCTCCTTACAGATTCTCACTCAGCGACTATCATAGTTAGTTACTTTTATCATTTTACCGTACTATCTGAAGAGCGGAAGCTGGAGTGGAGGATGGAAGTGGGAAAAGTGGGATACGGGATCCAAGCCTTTCTCTGGGCCCTAGATATAGTCCAGGGCAGAGGAAAAGTGAATTCCTCAATCCATGGATTTGGGATGGTGGAAAATGAGGATTACAGAGCGCGCGAGGGGAGATGGAGCGTACATGTAAAAATTGAAGCAATTCGTATCTATCAATTATCTCTCATAGTTCCTGCTCTAGTCCACATTTCTACAGCATTCCAGTCATCTTCAACCAGTTTAGTACTAATCGTAAGTATCTCATCTACCTTCCTAATAATTACCTAGATGCATCTACACAATACAAGCTACTTCCAAAGCAAGCGTTTCCTACTTGCTTTCAACTAAATACATAAAGGATCTCATAATTATTACTAAAACCCTGTAGAAATACTATAAGGCTTACAAAATACGGATTTTTATAGATGTAGTACAAGTACACTATAAAAGCTAAACAGTCTTAAAATAAAAAATACAACTAAAACCTTAGTGGAGTACGATTTGAGCTTTAGATGCATTTTCGATGCGTTTTAGATGCATCAGTTTTTACAGTGTACAACTGCAGTAAAGTATATCAGCATCAACATTTTCCCTACGACTACGAAAAATAACAGAGTCCCTTATGAGAAGTAATGTGAATTTTAATTTCTCATAAGTGAAAAGTTCGTAGGGATGAATCAGCCAGCAACCAGCTGCTATGATCAAGCAGATTCGTCAACATGTTTGCATCACACTTGCACCAATTTTCCCCGCACAACTACCTTGTTCCCCAAAATGTAAAATGTAGTTCCAAGCCAGCAAATGTCGAGTTGGAGAGGAGAGTGATGAATAATTTAGCGCTGCTTCACCCAGCCCAGCCCATTTCATTCGTAGCTAATGCAAACGTAGAATTTCATTAGAATGTCGACATAATAACGTTTTCTAATACCCTGTACCTGAGTTCAGGCATGACATCGCGTAGTCGTGACTATTTGATATTGATATCTGATAATTGGTTGAATGGGACAGTGGATGATGATGAGGCACAATATGCACGGAACCGAGGAAGCAAGCGACTTTTACAGTCAGTCATTCAGTCACTATAGAAGTCAGTTAGTTGATGCAATTATACACTGCATGGGAACGTGGATAGATTGCCGTGTGACTGAACTCATTGTAGACTTTTGCCTGGAATTTTCCTCTGCATACACTCTTCCATACCATCGTGCATCTTTTGCCATGATTTCATCTCTTGGAAAATGATTACCATTATGATTAAATCAGTGCAGACAATAATTTCTTACTTCTCCATCTATTCCCATTTCTATCGCCATTCCCTTCAAAAATTGCAATCACAATCACAATCCTCAGCTTGAACATGAAAATGAACATCTACACACATACACACACCAACAACTAACTTTCTTTCTTGCTCGACTTTCTTCGTTTTTCCTCGTAGTCAGCGTCTGGTCTGGTTTAGTTTGGTTTGGTTTGTTCTATGAATGCAATTCAGTGCGTATGGCTTAGACTTTGAGTTGAGTTGAGAGTTGATGCTGCTGCATGAATGGAATGGAATGGAATGGAAGAAGAAAGTGGAAGGAGAAGCGAAGGCGAAAACGTTGTCGCAAAATCAGCATTATTGAGTCCATGTCTGATATTTACGAGGCTCGGAGACAGACAGCATATCTCCACATAGCCATCACCATCCAGTTCAGCCCACCCATCGAAATCCAACTGAGCAGGGAAGAGGAGACGGCAGAGTCAAGGAGAACGATAATGAAGAATAAAGATTATGGTGTATATACACACACTCGAGAAAAAGAGAGGATGAGAAGGAAGAGGAGGAGACTCGAGTAGTCGAGTCATCTTCATGACTTCATGAGATGCTGGCAAAAGCACGGACATATCTCAAATTCTCAACACTCATTCCACAAGCACTCCAAACCATACACCGACTAATAGCTTTCACACGTGACTTTCTCCATTTAGACATGCTGTTCCGTGCATAGCATCCATATATGCAAGACATACACTGATATGCATGTACATATACACTCACCACCTATTGTCACTCTTTTAGGTAGACTCCCAAGGCCCAAACCGAGCTATCTGCTCTCTACATTGTATGACGATAATTTACCCATGTTTTAGTTACCACTTTTTCACTTGCCAAACGCAGTCTACTCTTATTTTTGAATTCGTTTCTCTAAATTACACACATTTATATTCAAATCCACGTTGGACTCAAAATGGAAACTGTAAATGCACCCTTTTGTTTTTTTAACTGGATAAATAGTCTTCATTGTTAAAACATGTAGTGTATTTCCTTCTAGTCCAATGAACACTCCGGACAATCAGATCAGCGTGGAACTAGAAACCCGCTCTGCATATAATCGATAACCAACTTATAGGAACCCAGATCTATTTAACTAGTAGAACACAGGTCCACCAAACCATTGGAGTTTACATTAGTAAACGAACGAACACAGATTTAAAAAGCAATTAAGCTCGCTCTTATTCTTTCCAATGCCTATACAAGTATAATTATAACGATCTTTTTCTTCATAGTGAAAATATGTAGGTAGGTATACTATAAAAGCTAGTTCAGTTAAAACGCTCAGAACCTACTCGTATTTAGTATAATTCTGAACGCAGTTATGATGCATCTCAAGTTCTTCTGACGTTCATTAAAAATCTAAAGCGCAACAAAAAGAGCATCTAAGTTGCATTTTACAGTTCAAGATGAGCTTTTAATGCGTTTGTGATGAACTTGAAATAAAACCTAACCGCGATCGTAATTATACTATATTCGAGTCCGTTTTGGCGTTTTAGACGGATTTTAAGATTGTGTAGTTTTTACAGAGTAAGTTGTCGGTTTTTTTTTGTAAAATGTGAGAAGATACCATAATTTGCACTTCATCTCTTTGACTCCAAGCACGGGACAATTTTATATAAGATTTTGAGTTTAGATACTCACATACTTGTATAATGTGTGAGTATAGTGACTTGGATATTTAATTGAAGAAATGGAGAAATGTGAAAATGAAACAAGGGGAAAGTAGTGGTCGGAATAGGAGTATGAGTCAGAGAGAGAGAGAGAGAGAAAGTTACGAATTTACAGAGGCACACAAATAAATGGGAATTACTAGGTAAAAGAAAGTTGGATGAAGCTCATGATACATACGTAAATATAATTATATATATGCACATGTATGTATGTATATCTCTAACAAGAAGACCTGCTGGCCTGGCATGCCGTGGCATCGCATGGCGTTGTGTATTCGGTGGAACGGAACAGGAGAGCAAGGAGTTGAGTTTTAGGAATCTGGAAAGAGCACTTAAATAAAAAGGAAAGTGAGCAACTTTGTCTCGTCAAGTTAATTTGAGTGGAACTTCACTCATGTTTATGGAAGCTACAAGGAACATAAAATGTAATAAGCATGATTTCTCATGACTGCAAGATGTGTTGATAACATCTCCTTCGCTTTCCCTTCTCTCTTCCTTTCTCCCGCTCACTTCCTCTCTTTCTCCGTCTCTTTCACTTTCTTCAAATATTCTTTCAAATATCTACCAATACGACGTCCATCGGTATCATATTCATATCATCGTATCCGAATCAACATCAGCATCAGCATAAGCATAGGTGCTCATCATTTTAACCTTTTCCCCGAGACTATACTTACAAAAAGTAACACGGTGCCTTATGAGAAACTATGAACATTTTAATTTCTCACAATTGAGAAGGCAGAAGGGAAAGGGTTAATAAATATAGTGAAAGTAGCTTTTTTGTTTGAGAAGATGGTCCACTTTTACTTCTCCATTAACTTTCAAATAACTCAACTTGTATATTTGGTTCTATTTATTATTGTGTATTTAAGAGGAGCATGCATATACTTGGAGTTGCAATAAAGATGCATTTTCCTTTGATTCTCTTTCGCTCTCTCCCCTTCCTTTTTTCTGAATATAGTGATGGGTGCGGATATGGAAAAAATTGATTAGCATGAAAAAAGACTGTCGTTTTTCTTTCTCACATTCTTTTCTTTCTTACTTGTCCTTGCACACTTGTTAAAAGGCACGACGAGGTTGAAGACCTGCGATTACGATTATACATGCCAACAACAATAGAAAGCAATGTTTCCCTTCCTCGACGTTGCCTCCTAGACTGGGTAGCAAGTCCAAAAAACATGAACAAGTATGAGGTACTTTTACCGCCTTTTCTTCTATAGACTGAATTGGATACGTATGATGTCAACTTGAAAAAATCTAGTCTGGCGCTCACTCTCACTCTCGAGAGCACTCAGGTTGTCTCTCTCACTTTCTGTGCACTAAGAAACACACAATACGCTCTCACAATTACTTCTTTATTTCTTGACTTGACCTCAATTTCTGTTTTATGTCAAGCATTTTATGAACTGGCCAAATTGCCAACCTACTTTTTCACCTTCACTTTTCCACCTGCCTTTCCATTCCGTACACAAGTTGAAAATACAAAGGGCTTGTCAAATATCATAAAATCCAATGAATATTGGATCTCCCTTATTGCTTTCCATTGTGCGCATTATATTATTTCTTTATTTACTCCAATAGCACTGAGCTTTTTCCTTGGATTTCTTTCTGTTAAATTACCCTAAACGTTTCTTTCGTTTACTCCAAGACTGTCAAGAGTAGTCTTAAAAAATCCCTTTTTATTCTGGATTAAAATCAAGTGATTTCCTTTCTTTCATTTTTATTCTCTATTTTCTTTCGCATTTACTAATTCTTAATCGCATTCTATGTATGCGTTCCCGTCTCATCTGGAGAATGCCTCAGGCTACACTAGGTATTTCTAGATAAGTGTTCTATTTATTATGCATCTGAACATATTTTATCCCCCGTCTTTCTTGATTTCATATTTGTCTTTGGGATTATTGCTGTAGAACTTTGATTTTTAATAAAATTGGAACGCTTCCGGCATGCAAATAGCATTCGTATTACAATTCGATCTTAGATATTTAGGTAGGTCTTGACAACTGCATTACTTTTTCCAGGAAATGTGTATAGAGATTTCGTCGTGATAGCACTGTCTTATTTATGACTATTTCAAAATGGGTTGAAATAAAAGTAATTGCGTAGGTACACTGTAAAAACAGATCCATGTAAAACGCCAAAAACCCACTTTTATTTTTTAGTTTACTTAGGAATGCAGTTCGAATGCATCTCAAGGTCATCTCAAGTGCATCTATAGTGCATCTCCCAGTCCAAAGTGCATTTTCAATGCGCTAGTTATGCACTTCAAATGCATACTAACTGCGTCCATAATTAATAATTGTTTAAAATTATTACAATTATGCATTACAATGCATCCTCAATAATATAGGTAGGTACTAAGAGTATTTACCGGTAGTTTTTACAGGGTACATATACAGTGCATTGGTAAGTTTTGGCGATTTTGCATTTTGTCATTGAAAATGCGAAGAAGAAGCCCTTCGAACATCTCAATAAGTTCTCTACTTAATTTTTTGCACGCACAGGTATACGTAAACCACCTTGGTGCGCTTCCATAGGAAACAAGCCAAAAAATAAAGTTTGGCTTGCTTTCCACGACAACTTGGTTAATTCGTGTAGGTAAGTAATTTAGAATTTCAGCCGTCATGACTTTTATTCCAGCTAGCATTCCTGGAATTCATTCACCTTTTATTTTTGCATTACAGATATACCTTCCTTTTTATAAAGGTGCATGTAATCACCATTAAAAATCATGGGCCGTACGAATGTCAACATGTTTGATAATGATAATGGAAAACAACATGGTGCCTAAAGTTCATTAATTCCCTTCTGTATGCATTTACGCCTATAATACCATTGAATTTAATTAGACAAGAAAAATGTACAAGTGTAAA
This sequence comes from Ptenothrix huangshanensis, assembly GCA_036851915.1. NCBI lineage: Eukaryota > Metazoa > Arthropoda > Collembola > Symphypleona > Dicyrtomidae > Ptenothrix > Ptenothrix huangshanensis. The sequence continues at coordinate 85,605 of JAAXYX010000013.1, read as the reverse complement.
TTAAAATCTCATTTCTAGACTTGGAAATAGAGGGGGAAGGCAGTGCGGGTGTTAATAATAATTACCAGCACGAAATCAAAATCCCCGTGCCTACTGTACAAATCCAAAGTTACATGTTAGCCTTAACTAGGATTGAATTGCCTGAGCCAACTAACCACATCTACTGCATTTTGTTTACGCTCGAGTCAAGATAAATAACGGCAAAGGATCGTTTCACAACGTACGCATTTTTTTGAAGGAGAAGGTAAAAGGGTTTGGTGTTAAGAGCTGAGCATTCCCCAACGATTTCCTTACTACAAGAGATTGGTGGATTGGTGGGAGCGATTTAACTGTTTCAGGGATACGAAGCAAATGGAGCGTATTATTATTTCACACGTCATCAGGACTTATGGTTACATTGGATTGGAAGGAAGCATGCATGTTCGTAGATGTAGATGGGCCATTGTGTAGGCTCAGTGACCAAATGCATTTACCCATGTAGGTAGTTAAGTATATATCTATGTATATATGGTATAAAATGATAGCATCTATGCAAATATATTTTGCAGTGGGATGCATAATGTAGGAGCTTAGGAAGGAAGCAGAGCGTTGCGTTATGTGGTGGATAAAGGTGGGAAAGGTGGATGTGTAGATACTACTGGGAGATTGTAGTGCCATGCCATGAGAGAGACGTGTGTAGTAAATCCAAGCAAGGGGAAGATGAACTCGGTTCTTGGTTTGGGCTTGACTGGAGTTTGCTAGCTGACTTGCTGACTGGTGGGCTGGTCCTGATTCTAGTCCTGGTCGTGGTGCTGGTGCTGGTGTGTGAGTTGAGTTAAAAAGAGCAAATAAGGCAATTGAGAAAAGCTGACAAGTCTGCGTATATCATCATAATCGCCATTAATGCAGAAAGAGAAAGAGTTCATAAAGGATAAAGGAGTGGGGAGTAGGCAAACTTTTCTCTCGTTAAACTTTCCTCTCTCTCTCTCTCTCTCTCTCTCTCTCACTCGCTTCTTCGTCTCCCTCACTTTCTTCCCAATCCAATACCAATTCACATCTTCCTCACTTTCCTCTCAAAACCTTTTCTCTTTATGTCCCCTACTCACCGTGTTACAATCCACCACTCTTCCTTCCTTCCTTTCTCCTTCTTTTCCAAGAAACATACACCGATTCTGAACGAGATTCAATACCCCTCACCTACTATTCCAAAATTCAATGTTACCAACATTTCTCTCTTTCACTCTCTCATTTAAGTGATCTGCTCTCTACAATTTCGTAGTGTTGTAGAGGAGCAGATCCGAACTCAGAAGCTGGATACTTACAAGCTACACGTGTCCTACCGCTAACACTACTACTACCATCATCGCGTCGTCATCGGCATTATTCTTTTGACACTTTTTTCGTCTTGGCTTCTCAGGGACTACGTGGCCAGAGTCTAGTCTAATGGGGAAAGTGTAAAGCGAAAGCACTCACACACAATCTGGAGCAAGGAGAAAGCGACAGGGTAGGACAGGGCGTGAGAGGGAAAGAGAGTAGCCTCTGAGCAAGCTTGGAGCAAGGAATCGCGAGGAAAGGAATAGTCTGTGGTAATGGCAACATAATTAAATTTAAGCAATAAAGCCTTGTCTTTGATGAAGATAATCGATTTTGATGGCGCCCCTTCACATTCCTTCATATTCGTGTAAACCATCTCCATATAAGTGGCCATGTGAATGCCTCCAAGGAAGTACCTATCCACACTTCCTCTCACTCCCAGTCTCATATGTATGTAGCTACCTACCTATATCGGGGAGTAGTGTATGCCTATATTTTTGGGATTCATGGATAAGATATAGGGCTAATTATGATTGAGCCTTTTTCATTGTATTGTATCTCATGGGATTGGTGTTAGTTAAAGAAGGGAAAGGACGCAGAGGTGTAGATTATAGCTCTCATTATTTATTATTCCGATGATTATTTGCATTTGGGGTGAGACGGTGATGGTGATGGTGATAGTGACGATGACGATGACGGCGACAGTGACACTCACCAAGGACTAGGGACACAATTGGTCGCCAATTTGCCGCTATTTTCTATTTGTATTTAGAGGTGACTGCCATCATCATCTATTCATGCAATTCCAAATTATTTCTCTCCATCCCCTTCTGTTCTGCTGTGCAAAGATAAACGTGATCCTATTTAATCTGGAAGGGAATCTAAATGTAAACAATTTGGACAGTGAAAAAGGAGAAAGGAGCGTTTATTGAAAGACCCCTGCGACGAGGATGAGAGAATGAAGGAGGACATGATCCCAAATGTCCTAAACGTCCCAAAAGCAATCCAAACAAAACCATAGCATCTATATCCAAGGAGATCTAAGCATGCCATGCCATACCACGCCACCCCACCCATCCTCATTTCGTTCTGTTTTCCGTTCAACCCAGAACAGATCTCCTGGCCCTAGCCTAGCACCCCTCCTCAGTGTCCTCCGTTAATGCATGTAATGTGGGTAATGATGATGCTGACGGGAAGCTATTAGATTACTATTACTTTCCACTCTATACACTCAATTTTCCTTGTTTCACTAAACCCTGAGGGGAGGGGTGAGTAAGCAAGGAAGAGCCAAGTCGTAGTCATAGTCACAGTCATAGTCATAGTCATAGCCAAAAGCTGAACAAAAGTAGAGTCACATGAATGCAAGACGAGAGGTAGAAGTACATGGAAGGGAAGGTATGGAATGGAATCGTTTCGGAAGACAAGTCGGGGTGGCCGGTTCATTATTTTATCAGCTTCATATATAGCAACTTTAATGCAATTATTGTCGTTCTAGGAGCGTTATTCAGTGGGCAATAATGCCCCTATACTATTGTACAATATCTGGTAGAACTCTTACTGGAAATCGTACTGATACCCACATTAAAGCAGAGCATCACAATACACGATTTTCCGCAAGCAATATCATCATCACCAGGCAAAACAAATACATTGGCAATTCAAACTTGTGTATATGTTGGTATTATATATATACTGGTATAATACTATAGATACTTTACGCACATATCCCTTTGCCCTATTACGAAACGCATGTCGTGGAACCGAGTCAGCCAAAAGAGTATTGCTTAGAGAGTGGTTGCTCTAGTCATTGCCAGGAGTGCCGTATATGTAGAGAGTGAAAGTGAAAGCCGCAGCTAATGAAACGGAAAGTGAGCGATAAGGTAACATAGAGATAGGCTTGAGGATTTGGGGATTTGGGTGGGAGAGTTGCAATGGCATGGCATGGCATGGTATGGTGAGTATATTGGAGACAAAATGGAATCACAATCACAACGCTCTGTCCTTCCTCTTATACATTCTTACACTCCTTGCTTATACTTTTACTTTTAGTAGCATCATCATCATCGTCATCTCTATCCACATCACCAATCGTTATTCCCCACCATTCCATTCCATTCCATTCCACGGCTTGGATTGGTTTGACTTGACTTGACTTGTGTTGCTTACTTGCCCCCTCCTTTATTCCCAAACTCCGATACTCTCATACTTGGAATTCCAATACATACTGCTATTTAATCGCTCTCATCGAAATCATTGCACAACATCGCATCCGATCACCCAATCACCCATTCCATTCCCGTGACTATTGTCACCACCGCAATCTTCTTCTGACTCTATCTTTCTTTATTGGTTTTTAATGCTCGTGGAAAAGAAAATATTCTACTTCGTTTAGATATTTTCTCTATCTCTTGAAGGAGGATAATAAGTTGAAGCAGTACCGATATCATTATTTTGTACTTTTGTTCACGTAACGAGACTAATCTTTTTTAAATGGAGAGTACACTGTTAAAACTAAACAATCTTAAAGCAGGAAAAAATGCATCGAAAATGAAAAGCACCTACTTGTATTTAGTACAATTATGATTAATACATTAGAAATAAATGAATATTGGATTTAGGCGCACTTTAGGCTATCATCAGATACCTCTTGAATACGTCAATACCTGTACCACATACCAGCAGATTTTTGCAGTTTTAGATACACAGTTTTTACAGTGTACCTACATTGACTAATGAATTGTGGCACCACGTGCATTTTCAAAGCCTCTAGCAACACATCGTGCAATTACCAGGTTTTGAAATAGCTGGGAGAAAGTAATTACAAGATTTTCAACTTTATAAGAAGCGTCATTAGAAGATTGTGCAACGTGTAAAAAAATACTGTTGGGTTGGCTGACTTTGTACTTTGAAAAAAGTTGAAAGGGGTTTGATCTTGGTAAGAACGTACTCAGCAGAAACATTTACGCATCTGCTCGTGTATAACCACAGCAAAAGAAGGATGAGAGAAAATTCAATAAAATGGCAATTATGAGGAGGCTTCGCATTCCCAGAAGCAGACCATCACTAGAACCCATGCCTCATCTACACCCACCAGCTTCAGTTTCAGCTTGAGCATATTGCTGATTCCTAGAGATTCACTGTGAGTAGAGATGCATATAGAATTGGGATTGAAAATAAATGCATTTGCTGTACTCATTTGCACCTTGGTTAAAAAATGAAGGTATGACACGAATGTAACGTGGATGTGGAGCAGTGGACTACCTGCATATCACCTTATACCTTATCTCCTGATACCTTATGCATCTACATATATCTGCTTTCACAGGATTTCATCCGTAACAAGATAGTTGATGGTAGATTCTACTCATTTGATTGGATTTGATTGGTTGAGCTGGGAAGGTTTCCAGGAAGAAATGAAATACTGATGAAGATAACGAGTGATAGTGAGAGAGACCATGGAGGTATTGGCCTTGTCATGGTCTTGGCTAGGTTTGCTTTGGTTTTTGGGTGCGAGGAAGGCGAAAGTAGCACTTAATGACGATAATAATAGGAGGGCACGGAAGAGGGAAGGAAGATGGAGATGGATATCAAAACTGGAAATCAATATGAAAGCGGATGTTGGCACGGAAGTGGATGGCTACGGGAGAAAGTTATATTGACCACAAGACAAGGCATGGGAAGGGAAGGGAAGAGAAGGGAATGGAAGCGAAGGCTGTGTCGATGTGTTGGTGTGAGAGCGGAAGGTCTCGGAAGATGTGAAGGACTGAGTGAGAGCCAAAGAACCAAAGAAGACCTTGTAGAAACCATGGCCTTAGCAGATGACGGTACAGTACCCTTTTCTCCACACTCTTCCGTCCTCTTGCTCGATACACAGCCGACATACAGACATTTAGAGACGAGATTCAGTGAAGATTTTGCCCTTTTATTTATTACATGGTGAGATCCCACTTTGTGGGAGCGGATAAGTACGCGAGCCACGCGTGAAATTGCAAATCCCTCTGCTTTCATCATCCCATAAATGTCTGCCTTCATGAAATGTTTGCTCGGATTACCACTCCCAGAATAAATCATACCACAACCATGAGTTTACTATTACACAATTCTTTACTTTCTCTCATCCACAACTTTCCATCCTTTCCTCCATGTATGATCCATTTCTTGCTCCAAATTCTTTCTCTCCATGCCAATCTAAATTTCACATATTTCTACTTACCAGTATATATGTATATGCATCTGGAAATTCTGTAATTATATACATACTTAAACGCACAAATAATCAAATGCAGGAAAAGAAAAAGGAAGGGAAAAATGGAGAGAAATTCATGCTCATACCACTCTCCTCTCATATCTCAAGATTTTCGCATCTTATCTTTCTGATCTTATCTTGCTTTTCCCAATTTGATTCCCTTATGGAGTACAGATATGTAGTTGGGATATTGAATGTAACAATTTACTAGGTACTTTAGCCATCGCCATCAGTATAACTACTTTCTATATATACATGTCTATATATATATTTCTACTACAGGGTAGTCATTGTGATATTATAGCTGAAAGGCATTTGTAATCCCGAAAGCGTTCGATACTTTCCATTTTTTAAGTGTGTAGATGTACAAACATTTGTAGGCATGCGATTATAACCGTATTATAAAGCTCGTTTCTTGTAAATCGATTTCAATTTAAGCGTATTTAGCCATGATCGCAATGGCACAGAAAGATATGGGAGAGCAGGCTGGAATCTTATTCTCTCATGGAACCTGTTCCTTGTCCTTAATCATTCTCATTATGTTCAACCAAACCAAGAGAAAATGGTATATAGTGTTGCGCTCGAGTATTCAGGAATCTGCCAATTTTCATTATTTTAACTTTTAACTTTAGAGATAAGCTTTAGCTTCCTCTTGTTTACTGGATCTTTGTAGCTGCCTGTATGTACACACCCTATAGGAAATATGCCTATCCTTGTTTATCTCCACAACCCATTTAGAAAGCATGTACTCATGCATCATTGATATTTTCTCGTGTACTTATCCCCGTGAGCTAATTCCATATGTAAGTATACATACTGGAGTCCCTACCTAACCCTACATCGTGAGTAGTAAAGGCGGTCATAAAATGGGGAAAGTGAGTTAAATATTTACACTAAACTCTCCTCCACTTTTGAGTCAACGTTTGGTATACGTTTATATATAGGAAGTGAAGGCTGGAGTTGTACAGCCCAAGCAAGTGTTTCTTTTTGTATTGAATCAACTCGTGACGTGTGGGTGTGTGCTTCACTTTGTTTGGGTACTTTCACTTTCACGTTCCTTGTGGTGTATGGATATGCTTGTGTACGGATTTCCGAGGCTATATAGTCACCTTATTTATGTACATCGTGTATGTACTCTCCTCTCCATGGCACGAAGAAATGTGAGAGTACATACCCGTGTGCAGTTTTTTGTTTCTTCTTCTTTTTATTTTGTGCTAACTCGTAAGTATTAAATAAGCTTGAGATTTTTTATCCGAGTTTTTTCCTCGTCAAATCGCTTTCCAACCTCCAAAGATGTTTGTTGGATTCCGGGATTTCCGTGGACTCTCTCTCTCTCTCTCTTCATTTTTCTCTTCGTGCTTTTTCTTGGTATTTGTGGTACGATTGCTTCGCTTCTATTTGTATTGCTTGCAAGTCAAGGTGGATATTGCTATTGCTATTGCGCTCGTCACTGCTTTTCCTCCTTTTGTCACTGCTTCCACTATCGCCTTCCTCCCTACACATCAAATATTTCTCCTGCACCATTTCTAAATCCCCTCTCTCTCTCTAACTTTCATTCTTCTTTTCTCTCATTTTCTTCATCCACATTTTATCAACCAATCTGATTTGACAGCAATAAAACAACTTGCCATAAATAACAGCAAGCACACACACATGAAAGAAACGTTAACACGTTTTCACCCCCACTTTCACTTCCACCACGTTGACATTTTTCAAGAGACTCGCAGGAGGCAGGAGATGACGACACACTCGGTGGTTTGAGCTCCTGTTCTTCTCTTGTCCGTTCCTTTGTCCTTGTCTTTTGGGAAACACTCATTATTTGGTGATTCGTGCGGTGTGGGAAAGAAGGGGATAATGTCTACTTTGCCGCAGCTATAAAAATCCCATTGGCAATAATAACAATGGATGCGGCTGCCGACACCGACACCGACACCAACCCACCGATATCAACACCAAAACCAAAGCCAATGAAGTAAACCAGGAATGTAGTAAGGATCGAGGAAAGAGAGAAGGAACGAGAAAATATAGAAGACAGGGAAGAGAAAGTGGGGAAATTTAAGGCAAGATATAAGGCAATACTTTGTACAGATAGTGTGTACCCTGTTGAATACCGGAATACAAAGGGAATAAAGAGAGACGGGAGGAGGAATTAGAATTCGAATTCGAATTCGAATGAAAGTTCCTGGATGACGATACAATTTTGGGGGAATCGGAGGAGCAATATCAGCCGTAACAGCAATAACAGTGAATGACACACATCTTTAGAATTTACTTGCCAATCGCTATTGTACTCTACAATTACCATTCCGTCAATTTCGAAAACTTTCTCCTGGAGAAAGTTGTACAATCACGACTTTTTTACACTGTACGATATGGTTCATATGCTTTATAGATTTTTCATAGATGGATATATATGTACATATACAATGACAGCTAATAACAAGGGAGAAAGTGAAGGATAATAACGTGGACAGAGTTTGAAATTCCTTTTGTTTGTGCAATGTGTATAGGTTTTTGTTCCATGGAATGTTCTCACCCATGCGTAGCTTCCCTCACACTCTCTCTTTCTCTCTCAGTACGATGAGGATTGCGGTGTAAAAATGAGCGGAAGGTGGGAAGCGAGGAGTGGGTTATATTCGATTGTCTACAGAGACAACAGCCTAGTCAATGTCTTCCGTCTAGACAGATACAATGCACCGCAAACTAAAGTATCTTAAAGCAATAATAGCTCCTTGTATCCCTTCATATTGTTTCCCAACCCCAACTTTCTCCATTGCAATTCACGATCTTGTCCTCTTACATTAGACTATCTCTCTAAGACAATCGAAGCAATTACCTCTCCCATTCACTTGCTATAAACATGAGACGAAGATTTAATCATATTATTGCTTTAGTTGTATACTCGAAGGTATAGATATAACTTTTCAAAGTATAGGTACTGTATAGATATAGCAGCATGGCTAATTCGTAAGTTGTTTATTATACACATTTTAAGAGTGTTTTACACCTACTTGAAACGCAATTGTTGCAAGTAATCGCAGTGCAATATGTGAAGATCGTAAATGTTTGCACACAGGCAATCACTAGTGGCACGAAATGTGACATTTCGAACTTGTACAGTTAGGTTGTAATACCTACATAGTTTTATGGAAAAGTTGATGACTTACCTTGCGAATGTGCTTGGCAATTCTCTCTCCAATTTCAAATGGAATGACGGGATCCTTGAAATCTGGTCCAGTTCCGCAATGCACTTCCCTTGTGCCATTAGCCCGGCCAGAATTGCCATTGCCAGTCGTCGCAGGTCGGAGCAGGTCAGGTTTCTTACGGAGCATCTTTCCAAAAGCTTCGGTGAGGACAGTCATTGCATCGTACATTAAAGCCGCATTCGCCTGTTCCAATTCCAAATGGCAAAACCAAAACCATCAGCTTTCACCCAAACTTTCACTTCATGAACAAAGTACACTACGGTGAGTGGCTACTGCGTCACTCACTTGCTTTAAAGACGGTCCGGACTTTGTATATGTACTAGATGTTACTTACATATAATTATATATAGATAAAGGTATACGGATGCACATTTACCTTACTTTTATATATCAATATCTCGGACGTGGGTGTATGTATGTGATTTTGTATACCTAGCCATAGTATAGATAGGTATATATAGTTTGCCAAAAACTACAAGACTAGAGCATTCCACTTGTGACACTGAGAGACCGAAGAGAAGGCGAGTGGTGGAAGGGAGAAAGCAAAAGGCTGTTGAAACATGGCTGGTCTTGGTAGCAGGATTTATTATAAATGTCTTTACACTTTGTCTAGCAAGTTGTTTGTAATGTAAGTAACAACTATTTAATACTTATTCTCTTACTTCTCTCCATGCCCTACTTTCCCAACTGTAACTACCGGAGGCTTTCACTACTCTTCCTCTCTACTTTCTCCTCCGCTCCTTGGGCTTTCTGTCTCTCTCTCTCTTGCTCTATCTAGAATTTCTCTCTGCTAGCAAAACCTTATTCCGTTCCCCTCAATATCAACTTTCGCTTCTTCCCTATCCTCCAAAACCTCCTTCAATTGTGAATCTACTAAGGAGGGGAGGGGAAGGGAAGAGAGGCTGAAATTGCGGTGTTTTCTGTATTGTGTGAGACAGGTGCCTGCTTTTACTTCACTATTTTACATCTCCGGGCAAAACTTGTTCCACTTCTCCTTCCACTTGCTTCCCACTTCTCTTAAACTAAATATCCCAATAATGATTCAAAACAACTGTGTGTTCTCAGTTTCACGGAAGAGCTCTTCCTCTCCTATAAATACATGGGTATACATATTAAGCACTTGCTCATTTCAGTAACCCAGGACCAGACCAGAGTTCAGAGAGTATTTTAATTCCAATTTAACACACGTCTGTTTCGACCTATATGCTGTGCAATGGTATTCGCATTCAGTGAAGAGGGATTGAAAAACTGAATTTTTCGTAAATTTCGTTTTATCAAAATGACATTACTTGTTGAATTCAAACAACGAATGTTGTTTCAGTTGCATTTATTTACCAAGAAAATTGTATATATGTATTTATGCGGACAAGAAAATTGCAAAAACACCATGAAAGTAACGTTAGTATTTCATAATTTACGGAGATAATTCCAAGAAAAAGACACATATAATGATCTTGAAACTCTCGAGATTGTAAAGCATGTATGTATTACTTTACATACATAATAATATTTTTGGGAAACTTTTAAATCAACAACGAATTTAGCGGACCTGTCTTCTGGTAAATTTTGTTGGCCCTAGAAGAACCTGTCGGAGTAGCCCCTGCCCTGTAGTACTTCTTTTCATCTGCACAAGCATCTTTCATTAATTATACTTTCCCCACAATACCACGTGAAAATACTTATCCAGTTACAAATTTTCCCCCATTTTTGTAAATATCCAAACATAATTTACTCCCGGCACTATTGCTGCTATAGTCCTTTTATATCGTCGTTGGTGCAAAAATTAACATCCTCTCAGAGAACTCATAACGCTACGAGAAGATGTTAAGTTTTGCACCGTCAACGAGGATTTGCATATTAAACGTAAACTAAAATAAATACTTGATGATTGTATTCATTACCGTGTTCACAGATCCTACTGGAATCTGTGATTTTTCTCCAGATCAAGCTTGAAATGCAAATAATGATGATATTCTGTCATGAAATAAATAATGAGAGAGAAAGAGAGAAAGTTGGCGAGAACATCTTGCTTTGAGTAGCGTTTACACATTTTAACATTTCATCAGCTTAGCTTGAAGCATACTTTTCACAGATGGATACTACGATTTACTATTATAGTCTATGAAATCTCACAGGCTGCAGCACAAAAGGTGAAAGTGGATTTGTACACGATTATCTTAATTATGACGTCGCGTGGCTTTCACTCCATTCACGGCACTCCACTGCTTTCTCATTTCCACGAGAGAACGATGACATTGAACCCTGCCTCTTGCAGCGTTCATCATGGCACAGTGTTGTATAGCCTGCCTAGCGGAAAGCTACAAATGTGAAATTTAAACACATTTATGTATACACTATACAATAATGAAGAGACTTGCCTAATAACACCCAGTTTTGTTTACCTCCTTTTATTTTGACTTAAACGATGAAAAATCCTGTCAGTACAGCAGTCAGCCTCTATTGTTTAAATCTTTGGGCGAAGCTAAGCTTGGATTGCTTAGTTTATAAAGAAAGGCAAGGAGAGGAGAAATCTCCTGTGCTCCCTCTGCGTGGAACAAGTGATCAAAAGCTAGAGTGAAAGGTAGAGGAAAAGTAAGACGTTGAGGTCATTATAAATTGAAGAAGTTGAGACTGACGGAAAGCAAGCAAATTCATTAGATTGGCCCAAATATTGTCGGTTAGATAAGGAGCCATGTTCCTCTTCCATTCATACAAAATGCATGTGGTATATATAGCTACGTTTCTCTGCACAAGATAACAAGTGAAACAAGTACAGTACAAATAGAGCTGGGCTGATGATACTGACGTGCAGACTACCCATTTGATGTACTGGTTTAGTGGCTACAATATTTTCATCTCCCTCTCTTCTTTGACAGTCAAGATTTGCTCGAAAGTTTCTCCAAATTTCAACAATCTATTCTCAGCCACAACACCTCTCTCCTCTCTTTCTTACGCTTCTCAATCGTACTTTCGATTACTCTCATTTCCCTCTCTTGCTTCTTCTTTTTTTTCCGGGGGAGCTTGTAAATAAAGCTATTTGATGTGACCATATAATTCCCAGGTATGCATCATACCATCGTGAGGAATGCAAAGAGAAAGAAAGAGAGTGAGTGAGAGCATGAGTATGTCGATTGGCTGGGTGTTATAGCTTGGAGGATGTGGGAGAGAGCATTCTACTGTCGTGATCACAATAGAGATATAGAAACTCCATAGAAATAAGTAGCGAGCAAGACAGTGCATAAGATACACCTATATTTCCACTGCTTCCACTCCCATTCTTTCCTTTTGATCCCTAATGAGCCATAAGTTTGAAGGGGATGCGTTAAAATTTAAATAAGTCCGCTTCCGCTAAGCATCACACCACTCCATGCTACTGCTGCTCTCTCTCTCTTTATCCTATCATCCTACATACTTATTGTTGGATGCTCAAGACAAGAAAGGGAAACGAATGAGGGAAGAAAGACATGACTGCGTTAGTAGTGTTAAAGCGATCTTGGGCGAATTGCTCAGAGAATTGCTCCATTCTACACGAGAGACATTGCTAATAATAAGGGAGCGCCACGGCCATACACCAGCTCGGAGATGGCTAAAAGCATGAGATCAAGCCAAACGTTGGAGAAGCGTAGCCAAGCCAAGCCAAGCCAACTTCTCTCCGGACGGACACTCGCACTCTCTCTCCGCTTGTTCATACATGCATGCAAATTCTCATTCTTTCATTCGCCTCCTCATTTAACTTTCTCCATTTTCACATCTCCACTATCCACATTCTCCACAAGATATTTCTCTTCTTTTTCTCTGTGTCGTCTCTTTCATCGTTGGTTCGTTTCCTCCTGCAGTGAGCTCAGAAAAAGGAGGAGACCGTAGTAGAGGAGGGAAGGAAGGGGTGGTGGGAAAAAGAAAATGCATATACAAGCCAAAAACATGGAGCAAGATAAAATATTATTATGTAGAAGCAAAAGACGGCATTAATCCAGCTGGTGTGGCGAATGTATTATTTTCTACTTTTCCCCACTACTTTCACTATATTTTCATGTAGTTGAGTACTAAATATACTTGGCGTCTTCCATATAGATGTACTCTGAGGATGATTGTATGCATATATCACACTTAGAATACATGTCCATATAGACTCCATGCATGTTCACAATAGATGGAATCCTGCAAACAGGATCATACGGATGAGCTAGAGAAAGTGGAGAAAGTAGGAGAAAATCACGGATTGCGTATGTTCAAGTAAACTAGGGAGATAGCAAGGAAGCTTGGAGAAAGTTATTTACTCTAACAACTACTTATGGATTCTTCATAATATTCGTATTCGTATAACTTGCACTTTCCTTTGGTAGAACACAAGATTTGGCTTTGGCATTGGCTTTGACTTGGGCTTTGGCTTCCACTCTGACTTTCTCTTCCCATACTTTCAATCTTACGTAGGTATATGTATAGTCTAAGATTAAAATCTTGTCTTATCTTCCACTCTGCCATGGTGGTCTATACGTATGTTGCCATTGATTCTGTGTGCATACAGCGTTGCTTCCAAATTCATAATAATATGCAAATCCCTCGATACTATATCGATCTGTGAACATATGCGTATAATACATAGTCTAAGAGTGTATTCACACATGCAGCCGCATGGGCATTTCTAGTGATAATAATTCTATTTCTACCACCATCGAGAGAGCTTGTGTGAGCGGAAGGCAATAATACAGTTATACAATTTCCGCTACTTACCATGCCTATTAAAGTAAAAATTGTTCACGTTCCGCTATATTTTCTCGACTTCTTTTTCTCTCTCTGGCAGTTGTCTCTTTGTTTTATTTTACACGCTACGATCTACAAATTGGTTAAGTCAAAGTGGAGAAGGAAACCGGAGAGGAGAAAGTCAAGAGAGGCAGAAACCAGAAAGAAAGGAGAAAACTAGTTGAAATGAAATGAATCAGGATTTGGAAGAAGGAAGGATGTTTAATGTTGATTAAGAATTCAATAGCAAATCCAGAAACCAATTCTATAAACCAGCACGTCTGTACGTATTGTTAGCATTCCACTTTTAGAGTCACCAAATCCCCGATTCAATCTTGCCGATCCCTCTTTCACGTGTTGAAGTCACAACTTGTAGGGAAAAGAATTACCAAATATAAAGAACTAATAATATATAGATTTTGAAAACTGACTTTACATTTTTTTGAATCCAATTCAAAATTGGAAAACACTGTTATGAAGTGGATAAAACTTGTAGTTGAGTTTAAAAGATAAACCAAGCAAGAAAAAATTCATCACACCCTCCATTCCACACTCTCTTGACTTGCATTGTGAGATGTCCTGACTCTTCTGGTCACACCTTCTTGTCCTGGAAAAGACTCAATACATTCTCTCCTCTTTGTACTGATTATGTGGGGATTCCATCTCGATTGCTTCGGATTGGAAATGAAAGCTAGAAATATCTGAGGAAATAGTGGAAATACTTGGATGGATCGGATTCTTGTCGCCTTTCCTTTCTCTTCTTGTTCCTGTAGGAGTCGTTGGGGTTGAAGGTAGTCTCACATTTCCGGATTAGTATTCCGGTCGACACTCAACGATTACGAGAAGTGTTTGAGCAAATATTTAGAAACGCGAATAGTGTCACACAAGAGAATCCCAATCCTCATTCCATTCCCTGCTCAAAAACTGAAAACCGAGAAGATGCTTTCCTATCTCCTTTCTATCCCTATCCACTATCCCTATAGAAATCCGACTATACTACAGAAGTACAAGAGGACATTATATGAAGCATATAATGTAGCAAGAAACTGAAAGGAAGAAAGGAGTTTTCAAGCAAGATTTTTTAGAGGTTATACATATAAACATATACATGTACTGCGTGGCTAGTCAAAGACAAAGACAATAGCACACACTAAAGGAGAGAACTACTAAGGAGAACGTGAGTTGTAAAGCAGATGACAAAAAATCCTAAATCTAAAAACCTGAACAAAAATCTCCGATTAACTAACGCCTATCTTCCTGCATATAGTAAAAACTTCTCGGCCGCCATCATGATCGTTTCCCCGATTCCAATGTGTTGTTCTTGCAATGCGTTGGAGGTTGGCGTGAAAGTGAAAGTAAAAAAGCCTGTCGCACGTTATGTGATGGAAAAGCATTTAGGAGTGCGTAAGCTTGTGAATAAAGTGACATATAGTTTGTCCTGTTCCACAAACTGAAAGTGTGTGAGTATGTGTGCACAAATGACGTATTGCTTTCTCTCTCTACCTCTTTTTCTCACTTTCTCTGTAGTACTTCCACAGTAAGAGTTCACTTATGCTTTTTTTCCATGTACTATCTGCTTGCTATCTAATGTCTACTATGTATTTCCATCCTGTAGCCTATATTTCCCCTTTTATTTCCAGTCTGTATAGACTCCACACGAGATCAGGAGAAAGGCAAACGCAGAGACTTTTGGCTACTGGTGTAGAGGAAGGGAAAGGAATGTAATGTAATGTGGCTGAGCTGAGCTAAGGGGGAAAGGAGAAGGAAGGATTCCAACTTTCTATTTTACTTTCTCCAAACATCATATTATTATGTTCTACGACAAAAAACAGATTTATAGAGAGCGAGCTTTTTTCCATATGCATTTACTTTCCTTCTATTTCTTCTCTTACTTTTTGCTAGTCTCGGGATCCAGCCATATTATCACTGTTTGCGTTTTGGTCTTGGGTGTTTGTGCTTTCACTAGCATTTTTTTACTTTTGGATTTGCAACTATTGCTATTGCTAGTACTTCTACTGCTGCTGTTGATGCTGCTGTTACTTTTACAATGTTGCACCTAAGGTTCTTTCTTTTTTCCATTGTCGTCATTCACATTGACTTCCGCACTTTCAAATAAAATGACTTGCGTGGAGAAAGTCTTTTGCCACATATCATCATTTAACTAACACAGAGATCTAGTGTCAAAATCATCTAGCTCCCACACGCACGACTTTTTCAAAAACTATTTTCCTCTCGCACGTAGGTGCGTTCCTACTAAATAATGATTTTCTCTCCAGTTTTCATAAATATTAGGAGCACTGTGTACTTAATTTGTACACAGCGCACAATTTAGACAAAACAAAAAATGTTTTTTATAACATGTAATGTATACTGTAAAAAGTAGACAATCTCAAAGTAGTAAAGGAACTCTAACCCTGTAATCGTAAGTTTAATTACATCCGCACAACTATACCAGCGCGTACACTGTAAAAACTGGGGTATTTAAAACGCAAAGGAGTAATCTAATTTCAAAAATGTATGCGTTTACGTAGTTAGTCATTTTAAGTTAATCGAAAATGAGTCTGAGCAAATAAAATTGTTTTACTTTGCAACCAAAAATCTAAGGCAATCTAAAATGCTTTTAAAAATCAAAAAGAAGTCTAAAGTGCATTTTAAAATCTGAAGTTGTACAAAAATAAATTTAAAAATCAAAAGGTAGTCTAAAAGGAATCTCTAAATCAGAAGTTATTCTGAAATGTATCTAAAAATAACTTCAAAGTTTTAGGTTAATTTAAAAGGCATCTTGGAGGCCAACATGAAATTTTGAATCGTTTATGAAGCATTAAAGATGCATTCTAACTATATTTTTAATTATACTAAAAAGCTTTCAATTTTTAGCTTTAATCGGCCTTTTTTATTTTAAGTTTAGGTTTCAAAGTGTACTTATAACGAATACCCTGCAGTTGAGACCCAATTCACCAAAAAAAGCTCTGTTCAGCTTTTTTGACTGGTGGTAATCATGTCTTCTGCAATTAAAAACGAATGCGTTAAGTTTCCACAGTGTACAGTTGTTCAAGATTGAAGGTGTTTTCTAGAATCGTTGCAAGTAATATTACTAATCCCATTTCATTGTAATTATTACAACAGGCGTTGAAAATATTGTGACTTACAAATGCGAATTGTCGACAAAGCGGAAAAAATACTCACGGTCGACTTCGAATTTGTTAAAAACACACAGCTGGTGTTTTAAAGTAGGTTGGTATTGTCAAAAGTCGGAACGCTTCAGACTCCATTTGCATAACTTCGAGACGCATTTCGCATACAGCGCTTTTTCTCTCACCTTAAAAATTCTACGGCAGGTAGAAGGTTGTCTTCCCGGTGGGGGGAAAGGTGCAGATTTTTGCACTCGAATAAAGAATGGCATTTTTGAGGAAATGGTGTATACCTACGTAGTTCTGTCTGAATCTTCGACATAGGAGGAAAAGTGTGCGTGCTCTTAAGTTGTTGTATAAAATTGAGTGGAAGCACGCATACCATTTACATGTTAATGTTTACGTAGACGAGACAAGTCTCATGGAATTCGGTATACATACTTAACCATTAGACTCCACTCCACACGATCATCATATATTATTATGCTACACGTGAAGTTGTTCCATCCACATGAAGACTGCCTGCGTGCACCCACTCACTCACATTCCACGTTTTCTCTTTCCATCTCTTTCCAAGCTAGCCTTCCTTGCTTTCACTTACAGACAGACAATTGGAAGGAATTCAGTTGCACCAAAAAGAGCACTTGGCTTGACTGGGTTTGGTTAGTGGTATCGTATGCAGAATAGAATACATTCTCTCGACTACACTTTCAATTGTGCTTTCTCCTCTCTTCTTTATTCAAATCGCTTCCTTGGTCTCAATTACGTTTGTGTAATGAAAGTACCTAAGTAACCAGAACTTGTGCTTAGCATTTTTATGTTTACGTCTACTTCTTCTTGCCTCGTTGCTATCGCTGGTATTATGTATCTATACTCATGTTCCATGGAAAAATTCCGAATTTCATTCCAGGTCTGAAATCTTACACTTTTAACCTGAATTCAACGTGACATGACCTTGCCATCGTCTCATATGCAGACGATGTTAAATTGACAGCATATTCGACTAACAAGTTTTTCTCCAATTTTAAACTGCACGCTATCATACTGTTATTGAAGTACATATTACCGAAATGACTTTCTCTTTCTCTTCCACTTTTTTTAGCTAGCTTTGAATTCAGCATTAACTTTGCTTTCGCTTTTCCTTTTACCCTTTCCGTATTCTTTGACTTGAACAATCGCTTTGACTGCTATGCATGACGTCATCATCTAGATAAATTCGTCTTGTGATTTTTCAAAGGGAAAATGCATTTGTACAAGCCGAGGAAAGACAACTGTTGTCAGAAGTACGGAGTACAGACATGCGGGCGTGATGATGGAGGGTTAACGTTCTCCAAATAAAATGGACTACGTGCCTTTCTTGTCTATTTTCGACTTGTTTCCCTTTTGTTCATAATAACGACCGAGTTTCTCCTTACCATTCTCCAGTTCATAGATTTCCCTTCTTGGGGAGGTAACACGTCAGATGTAACTTCCACTAAATAATCAACTTGTAATAAACCTTTTAGTTAAATACCTAGAACATAATCTATGTGTGTTGATCCATATAGGATATTTTAATCCACAGCTCCTTCATGCTTTCAACCTTGTCGACTTTTTGTGAGTTCACTGTAAAAACTTGCAAATTTAATGCACCAAAAACCTATTTCAATTTTATATAAATTATAAAGACAATTAAAATGCATCTCAAGGTTACCTTAAACGAATTTAAGAGTCTAAACGAATCTAAAGTACATCTAAAACCCAAGATACGCTTTTAATTAGATGCATTTAAGATGTTTCCTGACTGCGTTCATAATTATCTAGTGCATTTTGCCAGTGCACGTGAGAGCGCATACAGTAATCTAAATTTAGTCTAATGTGCATATAAACGCACCTAAGTGCTTTGAAATGCATCTCACACACGAAGATGTGTTTTTGAATCATTAAGTATTGTGCACACGAGTAGGCCTTTGGTTTAAAGATGCATTTTTAAAAGTCTGTAGTTTTTACGACGTACACTTACAAAGTACACAACTATGTAAATCATCTAAAAGTAAAAAACTCTATTTCAGTCGATGTAATTTGTACATTGTAGTTGCATTTTTTCCTGCGTTAAGATTCTTGAGTTTCTATAGCATACACCGCAAAAACTGATTACGTCTAAACTCGGAAACTTTCTGGTTTTGGTTTAGTGCTTCTGAATTTCATCCAGACTCATCCTTAATTGTATTTACTCCCAACCGGTAAAATAGAATGAAAGTTTTTAGTTTTTATGATCAATGAGTTTTTACAGTGTATATATACTTTAATTGTATATACCCGGTTTGCTTCCGCTCGCAATCAAATCATACACAGGAAAATCTAAGGACAGTAAGGAACATTTTAAAATGTTTCAACAACTCATTTTCTTAAGAAATATTAAGCGGAAAGTATAGAACGGGTAATAAAAAGTCGTAGTACCTGTTTGAAGGGTTTTTAGGATGCAAATATGTTAAACTGCTGTACCCAGCCCCAAACTCTTCTCTCTACATTCTTGTACTCTCACACCAAAACCCAACACCAAAATGTCTAATTTGTGCATGAATTTGGGACGAAACTCTGAGCAGCGTTTGGGGACACTAAAGGTGAGCAGTGGAATAATTTAATATTTTTTTCAAATTCACAAAATACTGATTCAAGGCAAGAGGCGAAAACGAGTACGACACATTACATTTGTACAAGAGAAAGGAATGCTCAAGAACACCTACCATTTTTTGGGTACAATTCATTGTAATGAGATGCGTGGGGAAGGAGGAGACATGTATTGAGTATTGCGAAGGAGAAAGTATAAGAAGGCCACAATAATTTTAAAGGAAGAGCAGTAAGAAGTAGGCAGGCAGCATCCATTTCCTCCCCTGCGGCTCAAACAATTCACAATACAAGAAATATCTGATACCGAATTTTAAGTTTGTCTTGAGTTCTCCGTATATCCGCCAACCTTACATTTATATATATATATATAGGTATATATATCTACAAACCACCTAACCGCATCTAGTCTCTCGCAGACACGCTTTCTTTTACATTAGCTCTCCGCACGGGCTACATCGGTACGTATCCTTCCCCCCGTTATATGCACTTTTTCACATAGTCACTGGGGTATTATAAATTCTTTTCTCGTTCTGCCAAAGCCTATCAACATCATCACCCTACGATGTATTTTTCCTATCTGTATAGATGTATACCGATTCGCTACTCCCTCGAACTTTCTCTCTCTCTTTCACACACACACACACACACACACACTACCTCTTTCACCCAACTTTTTCAGATATATACTCGTCATCATCATACAAAACGCAATAAAAAGTTTATATCGTTTATACACAACGCTGTCTATTTTATTTACAGGAAAAATAGTCTCGTTCATCATCACGTACACTTCCTACTGCTGGTACTTCCGCTGAACAACGACACTCACTGTCAATATAAAATTTGCTTTCTGCTGAATCATCCTGTACTGCACAAACTGAAATCTTCAGGTCTTTTTTAGAATAGATAATTATAAATTAGGTGCAGTCCAAAACTATAAGAGATTCATTAAAAACTAGCTTCGACAATTATCTGTATTCGCTGCATCTACGGTTTTTAAGCATCCGTATAATGTTTTATTCTTTTATTTAATAAAATGTAGACTATGCAGCTAAATTGTATTTTTCATCTAACTGTGTTGAAATTATGTAAAAGAAAATTTTCTTCTTGGAAACTTTTGACATGCTTTAAGGTTGTACAGATTTGCAGTGTACATTAAAGAACTTACTAGCCGAGGTCTGCGCCTGCGTACACTGTAAAAACCGATGCAACTAAAACTCCAATAACCTACTCGCATATAGTATGGTAACGAACGCAGTTAGGATGCATCTCAGGTTCATGCGTTTGTTTTTAATGCACTTAGGATGCATCCTAACTGAGTTTGCAATGATATAAAGTGGGAGTCGGCTTTCGGCGTTTTTGATGCACTTTTTCTTCCTTCAGGATCATTTAGTTTTTGCAGTGTACAGTCATTCACATGAAACATATCTGAAAGAGTGAAAATTAAATTTAGTTTCCATTCACTACACACCTTGCCGTTTGCAAGAATGTAACATTGACGAGAGGGCCATGATGTGTATGGAGCGTTTTCTCTACACTCGAAACTAAAATCAATGGAGATTATCGTGCATGTCGAGATTGGTGCGTTTGCCTTGTTCAATAAATAATAAGCTGTGCTCAATCTCTCCATAATTAAGCAATATTAAAGTGGAGCTAAAAACTGCAACTTTCTTTCGACCAGGATGCAAATGATTCTCACTAGAGTCTCCCAACTTTGACTGGCTCTATGGAAATGTACGACTGCACTGGTTTTTAGCACTGGATGCTGGACTGGGATAATGGCTGGATGGCTTATATACTTACACATGTAGGAACCTACTCAGTTTCTTCCCTCCCTGCAATATAATACCAGAGTGTCAGGAGAGCAATTCCCAATTCATTTTATGCTTTTCTCCACTCCTACAGTGTGAGAATAAATATTTATATAACTACACTTTATGAAATGAAATGATGCTTCAAAACCATACCATACGGTGAATGAGCATTTGGGGAAATATATAGCATAATAGCTTTACTACTTAATTTATAGCCTTCATTTTAGACTTTCTTCCTTCATCAAATAATGGCCCGTTCTCAAAAATGGAATCTAATATCCCAGGCATATTTCCAAACCATTATATACTGTATGTAATATAAACTCCTTTTTTCATCCGCTCTCACTCTCTCTGTTTCTGTTCTTACACATGTCGCGTCTTCTCTCGATACTTTGAAAACAATAACGATAACAATAACATGACTTTTGGCAAAGGCAGAAAAGACCACATATTTGACATCTGTTTGTCTGTCCATAGTAAATTTTGATATTTTTTGAGAGAGGTGTAACATTTTGCATCGTGCAACATTTAATCAATAATACCAAGAGAGAGAGATGGGAATGGAGAGGAAAAGAAGTCGCTCTTGAACTCCCTTGGAATAAATTAAGCTATTTAAGTCAAGTCAATATTACAAACATTTGTTTGTTGTTCAATTTTCCCGCTCATATTCTTCTTTGACTTTGATGTTATCCGGCCAATGAACATAAAATATTTTCTCATTTCATAGAATTGTAGAGGGGAAGCAACAGACTGTGAAATGCATCTCGGCACCACAGACATCAAGTCCTATATGAACTGTGCATCATCATCTTTGCCTCTCAATTCAAAATACCAATACCAATACTAACGCTAAAATCTACGTACATACACATTTATATCTTTCTCTATACATTATTCTTCACTACACTGGAGGGAAAAATGGGAATAGCATTGCGAAAAAAAGAAACTCAACTCTGAAATAATAAAAAGAAAAAAACTGATGACATTTAATAAAAAGCATTACATAAGTTGGGAACAATACAATTTTCTAGATGATATCAAGTGTATTTGTAAAGAGTTGGGTAGCATGTCATTTGACTGTATGTGTATACACAAGAGTGGGAGAAAGTTATGCAAAATCATTGGAGAAAGCTTGTTGTTCTTCTACTCGTATTACACTCGGATCATACACACAACTTTCACTGCCTTTCCCCTTCTTTTCTCATGCAAAACTCAGTCAGCAATTCCACTTCCATTGATCCTATGCATGGGTTCATGGTTATGCTTTGCTTCTTCGACGATCTATATACATCATAGTAACTACATACAGTATAGTAAATAGCGTAGTATAGTAAGATGAGAATGACAATTTTATTTATGGTAAAAGTTCATTTATTTATATATATAGCAGATGGTACAGTGTTTGGTATTACCTTGAGTCATCATCTCTCTCTGTACAATCATCAAATGGAATACTAATAAAAAGTGTGCAGAAGTAAATTATATTTATTCCTCTAGCTTGCATTATTGGACAAAAGTTGAAAGATGAAACGACAAAGGCGAATACGACAAGTACTTGCAACAAAGCTATTTCCTATCCTTCTCTTCGTCCCTGCTACAGTCATAGCCATGGCCACGTAGTCATAATAATAAATACTTTCACCCCAACTCAAACTGCAACGTGCATTCCCCATCTCCCTTTCCTCGATTCTCATTTTCCCTGTTGTATTCAAAATCTTATCCAATATCGCCATACTCACAGATGACAATCACTTTCTCCATCATTTCAAATCAAAATTGCCCGTCTCAATTTAAATTGTAAATATATACGGAGAATATTACGGAATATCCTTATATTGCATTATGAGCAAGAAATATATACTTTGGTAGTATTATGTGCACCAAACTCGTGCGTGTGGTAACTGTTCAAAAGACAGAGATAAAACTCGGAGTGAGAGTGGTGAAAGTATAGTTGCTGAGTTCTTACCATGTGGGGATAACATCCAATATCTACATGCAAACTTGGTAAACTTTACTTGGTAAAATCCATTGCTATATACATAGTAGGTGCACAGTAAAAACAAACCCATCTTATAAGAGGAAAAATGAATCGAGAACGTCAGAGAATAATTGTATTTAGTTTAACAATGAACGAAGTTGGTATCAGAGGCGTTTGTTTTCAAAAAAGTGTTCACTCAAAAAATTAGAAAGTTTCAATAGGGGAAATTACACCCTTTTCAGAAGTTTTAATACGAAAAATGTACCTTTAAAAAAGTGTTAATCAGAAAATTGCGCCCTATCAAAAATTTTGGTTGCAAAAATGAGTAATTTTTAAAAAGTATTAAGTGGACAAAATAAAAATTTTTAAATTGTCATGGAGAAGAAGAAATGCATTTAAATTATCATGGACTGCACCAGGTCTTTTAGATGAACTATATATTAACGCGAGATGTATTCTAACTGCGTTCGTATTTATACTAAATGCGAGTAAAATTTTGGGACAGTGGATGCATCTTGTTCAATTTTATGATTGTTCAGTTTTTACAGTATAGTTAAGAATGCTTAGGAATTCCGTCCAAGTATTTTTTTAATCCTTTGAATGTCCGTTACTCATCTTTTACTTGTTTGCTACTCAGCTTTACGTCTAGCTGCAACTGAGAGATGAGTTAGGGATATACAACGGAATAAAATAAGAAGCCCGGTTTGAATCATGTACTTGGTTAGCTCTTCTTGGAATATCGATACAAATAGCTATGGCTACATCAGAGAAGTCGAATGTTAAGTGAGAAGAAAGAAAAAGTCGTCATAGGAATTGACTTAGAATTTTATTATTTTTTGCCTTCAGTTCGTCAACTGGCTTTGTATTTCAGAATTTCCGGTATGTATTGCATTGATTTCCGGGTTGTTTATTATGCCCTCAATGTATTTACAACTTTCCCCATATATATGTATATGCACATACATATATGCCTTCAATACTTAGATGAAATAGTGATTGAACGGGTACACAAGAAACAAGTATCGTTGGCTTTACATGTGCCTTCTTACTCTTATCATTCACAACTTTTTTCTTTATCCTCTTCCAAAATCATCGGCTCAGAGAGAAAGTCAAGATGAAAAACTTTGTCTACCAAAATTATGACTAGTTGGGATTTTCTTTCTTGGCTTGGCTTCGTCAACTTGTCTTTCACTTATCATTAATATATATCAGAAGACTTTCTTCATTTTTCTGTCTAAGCAATTGAGCAATTGATTGAAACGTGTAATTTGTATTCGAATTGATAAGCATTTTTACTACTTGCAAGAGAAAGAGTCTAATTAGGTAGTAATAATTTTGAAAAGTTCAATAATATAAGAGCTTTTAAAGGGAAAAGATAAAAAAAATAAGCCAGAAAGGAAAGTGAAATGTGAGTCGAAATGACGGGTGAAAAAGTACATCATAGTAAAGTGCTGCTTTCATCCAACTTTGTCATCTTCCGTAAGATATTTACCATCCAAGTCAAATGCAGTCTATTTGCTCAAATGTCACAGATAGTTTCATAACTGATTTCTCTCTCTCTCTTCTTCCCTTCGTTTTCGAGGGTACATTTTATCCTCGTTTGTACACTGCTCAATTTTTGTCCTTTGGTTTTCAACAGGAAGGGTAGTGTACCTATATTCTGGGATGAGGACACAAAGAAGCGATACCTTTTGGGGTTTTCCTCTGGTTTTGACACATGCTTCTCTTACATTTCCTTGCACAACATTCCTCTGAGCATTACGTAAGTATGTGTATTTCCAAGAGAACACTTACACGGGTCAGAACTATTTGCTTCTCCTACAGCAGGAGCAGTAGTTGTTGATGATGAAAATCTTTTTTATTTACATACACTTTCAGCTAACCCGTACACATCAATAACGTCGCATCAATATCAGGGCTCACATTTCGCTTTCTCCACTATAGTTACTGCGACAAAAGGTTAAATCTAAAAGTATCTAAACGTCTTGAGTCTCGAGAACTTGAAATGTGAGAGAAAGTTTGAATAAACGACAGGGAACCAAGAGCTAATGTACTTTTACTTTACAATCATCACCTCTAAATCTGCTTATGCATAAGAGATGACTTACACAATTCAATAAAGAGATTTATATTCATCAGAGGAGTGATAGTACCAATACATATGTGCATACATGCATGCATTACACATAATGCACTCTCAGCTTTTCTCCAAAAAAACGCGTGTCATGCAGTTAGCCTTTGACTTTTTTTCACTTTACATGCAATCGTACTTAAAATTGTAGGGAAAAGTGTTGCGTGTAAGCCATTTAATAAAATGGTAACCGAAACTTCCAGCTCGAGAACACGTGTTTATCCCACATCCACACGCTTCCTCTTTCGGCATACTTCCTACATACCTACATTTATAAGCGATCTACATGCTTTCTCAATTTTCGACATATTATAAAGGTAGTTTGAGGAAGCCCAAGTTGACATAATAAATCTCTGAGAGTTGATTCTGCAAGTGAAATGAACATGTACTCTGGATTCGAAATGTAAATTTAAAATCTAAATCCAGATCCAAATCCTATAAACTTAAGTTGTAGCCAAGTTGAGGGCTTGCTCACATTATAGTGACATGTGGAAAGTTGAATATTTTTTGGGTAGGTAAATACTAATCGTATCGGTATCTTTGTATCTTGAATATCGAATCTCTTACCCGCTCACAGTTGTATATACTAGGACGGCGGAGCTTATCTCATCTCGTCATACAAGCTAGCAAATAAGGTTAGAGGAAAATGGAAAAGTTATTTTCGGAGATATTTTTTATTTTATATTTGGACGCACTTTACAGTCTTAGGCGATCAGATCAAACGCATACATACCGAAACATTGAATGCATGACTGTGATGCTGCAAGTGTGTAAGTAAACTAGATTTACACTGTAAAGATGCTGCCCACTTTTCTTCCATACACTTTCCTTCGATATGACCAGGCAGGCAAAACTGAGTTTTTACTCGGAAAGAAAATAAGGAGCATGTAAAGAATTCAATCTTTAGTTTCTACGAATTTTTTTCTTCTCTCTCTCTCTCGCTCCAAAATTGCTACTTGAGTCACTCAGTTGTTGCTTATCCGTCTAAACTTGTGCGTTCTACTCTCTTTCTCTCACTTTACTTTCTCCCTTGAATTTTTTCATCTTCCCATCTGCCAGTGCATGCGAGGAACCAACACGTAGCTATCCATAACCATAAGTCACTATGGCCTTTCTAGCACTAAGACAATAAGGGAAAACTAGAAACGTTCTGTATTGCCGTAGATATGTGTATGCTTACTTCTCTCAATGGATAAGTGTAGGTATATAAAATTGTACAAATCCAACAGCAAGAATCAAGATCAAGATAAAATGCTCAAGGCATAAATTTTCATGCCCTTCTCATTTTTTCCCCACCGCTGAGTCCACAAATTCTACAATGTATTTTTCCCCAAGAGTGTTTCAAGGCATGAGTTTAAAAAAAATCAAATCAAAAATGCAATGCAAGTGAAAGCTGGGAAAGAACAAAAATCAAAATGAGCAGAGCAACATAATGAATGCTTGTTGATGCCTTAGAATCACAACCATCCATGCTATCCATATATAGGTACACGTTTCTTCTCCTGAGTCTTCCAGTCGAGTGATGGATGCAAAGGCTAAGGACAAGAGATGCAAATCCTTTGCTCCCTATACACACTTTAAATCCAATAAATTGAGAAAGTAAAAGCACACTGGTTCGGAGGGAGAAAACAAAAAAATAAAAGTAGTAGGGGATATACTTATATATCTATGTCTATAAGGAAAAAATGAGGAGAAGCGGAAAAGTGAAGGGATGGGAAGAAAGTAAAGCAAGATTGAGAGAAGAAGTGAAGAGCAACTTTTAATTTCATCAAGTTGTTTCTAGTCCTTGTAAAGTATAAAAGTTGAAGTCAAATAATATATTTTCATTTCATACTACAAACTATTATCTACTATTTGAATTTGAGTACTTGAGTCAAAGTCCTTTGATAAAATTCCAATTCGGATTCAAGTCGAAATTATACCATTTTCATCACCATCATCCTACTCCATCCCTAGACCATGTAGTAATGTACCTACATCCACAGTCTTACAAATGGGGAGAGTGAGCAAGCGAGAAAGAGGGATTGAGACGAACGAGGACAAGACACAAGACAAGAGAGAACACAAGTGAAAGGAAATGGAAAGTGAAAGCTATGAGCAGAGCAGCAGCGAGCAAGAGAATCAAGAGAAACTCCACAGAGAAAATCTAGAGCTAGAAATACTACGTGACAATCATTAGTAATGCTTTGGAATAAATTAAAATGTTCCTACTTGAATTTGAAACTCTTATTTTATCACAATCCGCATTCTCAGCGTCTGCAATGCACTCCAATCCTTATGTGCCTATACAGACGTACCACACTTTCAAAAGAACCAAGGACCTATGACACTTATACATCTACCATATTCACTGCTACATCATATACTTTACTCTACACTCACACTTGCTTTCCCATCATGCCAACGGTATACCCAAAAAGGTACAAACATAGACCTCATGCAAGGTTTCGCCAATAATGTTTAATTTCTACATGTGGTTTCTCTACAAAATCAGATTTTGTGTCAGTTCCATTCCATCATGAATATATTATAAATTTGTGAATCTTCCGACTGCTACAAATACAACAAGTGTCCATAAATTAATTTGAAAAAAACGAAAGAGAAGAGCGTTTTTATTTTCAATCGACGTGTGTGTCTTTGTTTTTTACGATTACAACTTTTACTCTTGTATGCTTGTCGTAATTGAGCAAGGACTAATGGAAAGTGCGTAAACAGTTTGCACGCTTTTCAAGTAGAACGGGAATGTACATTCCGCTCTAGTTGGAAAGTCCAGTGGGAGGCGCAAGGGAGAAAGCAGAGGGAAAGGAGGCAAAAATGCAGAGCTTGAAAAATTATGGCTCATGATACAGCCAAAAGTGCGGTCATTTTGTTAAGTGGCATTGGGAAACAAAGACAATTTACTTGTAGTCCTTTTATACACATGTTCAAATATCCTTGTTTTATATCTCCTTATTTTCAACGCTTAAAACTACACATACTATATAGAATGATCAATATACACATGTATAAGAGTAAAGCTTAATTGTTTCAATGCATTTTTTTCGCATTTTCCCCCATCTTATCTTTTCCCTCTTGCTCCGCTTTTATACGGCTTAGTCTTAATTGCATGCGCGAGGAAGCCACACATTCCCTATATCTCTTTTATAGAGATAAGAGTCTCGAGAGCCTTGGAACTCTCTCTCCAAACGTCTGGAATTTTCGATTGGTTAATTGTATAGTAAAAATAATTGCATTTCCGCCTTACTACCTACATTCCATGTTATGCTTGCCCAGAAATAACGTCATGTGGGCAATTCCTTTAGAAATGATCCCAGATGTATGAATTATAAAACAGTACCTTGTTAAAAGACTTGTTGTTGATGTTTTTGAGCACTTCGATGGCTGTGAGGACAGCATTATACATAAAGTTATATGTGTATTAATATTATTACCTACGCTTCTGTAATACTTGTATGACTCGCACTCGTTCCCGTTCCTAATTAGACAGTGTGTTTACAAGTGTAAAAAAAGAAAAAGCACTCGAGTAGAAGATACGTGAAGAAGTGAGGAGAGTTGACTCACGGAAATGTAGTTGCGTCCAGCCCCAGGGAAATTGTCAGCATCGAGTAAAGTCCATTTCTTGAGGAAATCCCGGACGTAACGTCGTGTGGGGTTTACTATGCGGAAACCCGTGACATTAACTGCGCCATATTCCACAATGGACGACTCCCAAGGCTCATCCATTGCCTATCCAAAAACCAACCAACACACAAACAGACATCATTTTACTATTTTACTTTCTTCTTTCTACTTTCACCCATATGCAAATCAAATTACTCTTCCATAATTCACTCGCACTCCCTATACTAGAATATACCTATATTACAGCTATGTAATACTATGACCTGCGTCCTTCTTATGCTTGGAGAATACTCTCTCTTTCTTATGCTTCCCATTTCCACATTTACATCTAGCTAACTACTTTGTCCCATGTGCTCACCAAAGCGTACATTTTCCATTTACTACCTACCAAAAATGCAACTAGGTACCTTTGTATCTATCTATGACAAGGATGAGGAGAGCTACTTGTGGAAAGCAGATAGTAGGTCTTGCTCCCTAATTTTGGGAATTCAATGAAACTAAGGAAAGAGGATATTGGCTAGTGGAGATGAAATATCAGGCGCTAGTACCAATCTCTTATCGATACGCTCACACTCAATGCTTACTTATTATTACCTTTACCGCTAGAACCGATCAAGTGGAAATATACTTGGGAATTGTAATTCAACAAGCAACCCACTGAAATATTGTTATCTCCATTTGCCCATTTCCCCATATTATTCTTCCTCTATATTCCCATCTCCAACTCTCCCTTAGCTTATCCTCAAAAACATTTGTTATTCCAATTCCAATAATTTTTAAAGTTTAAGAGCTCATCGTCTTACACGTCTGGGGCTCAGGCTATAAAACCATTGTGAGCTCTTGAGCCGCCACAAACTAGCTATATAGCAATATGGTTTTATATACCTACCCTACGTACCATTAAATTGAAAGTGGAATAAAGGTAAAACTTAATGTGACAGTGACAGTGAAATTTTAACTATAAAAGGTATTGGGAAAGATAAAGAGTAAAACATTGGTCAGGTTTATTGATTTTACTACTAGTATTGGCATTATAATAAGAATATCATATAGACTGGTACGTACACTCTCCAAAATAGCATCGTGTTTGAATTACTTGTATATATCCCTAACTCATATATATTATTTTATTATAAGCAGAGAAATGAATGTGAATGTGTGATGTTTATCGGGTACACGAATGATTAAAATACGACGGTCATTTTTTACCATGTAGGTTTGAATGTGGACTCGATCAAAGAGAAAGACTTGAAAGAGTATAACAGAAAGAGGGAGAAAGAGAGAGTGAAAGTAAAATAAAGTTTGTGCTACTCACCAGACCCGATAATAGGTAATGATAGGTCCTTCGTCCCATATGAACATCTTGAACGTGTTTAATGATCACATCTTGTGCAAGAGGTGCAGGGCAATCCAGAACCACGTACTTTGGAGCCCAGCTGTTCTCCCGAGCAATTTGAAAAACAAATAAAATCACTCGGTTAAACAATTGTTAGTCTACAACTATTTACACATTTACCTCCGTCCAGTCGTCCATGTTTTAGTCATTCATTGTCATTACTTTCCCTTCCTTTCGCTAGGATTCTTGCCCTTGCCATTTGCGTCCATCCACATATCTCTTTCACTCAATCCCATCTACCTACTACCGCTACCACCATCAAAATTACAAACGATATTCTCTCACCATCACGTTCAAGGCCGAGGTCTGACCATGGCCATGCCATGGGATCATTTTTAGGGTCAATTACACCACATGTTACCTCCACTTATCACTTGCTATCACCGTGTAGCCCTACCAAATTATTGCGTGACCCACACGTTTCCTCAATATTCCCCAGAATTCAAGATCCATCGCATCGCCTCATCACACAGCAGGAAGGCAGGCAGGGAGAAATGTCATAGAGGGTGTAGAGGGGAGAAAGTTACCCATATGCTTTCTCTCCATGCTGTTTGCGATGCTTCCACCGAGTTTTGTACTGGCAATTGGATTCGTATGGGCATACATATATGTTCTGGTTGAAGGTACCTTATTGGTATTAGTGTTGCCTCCACTTTCACTTCAAAAGCTTGAATGGTGAACAGACAGGAGAAAGCAGGGAGGCAGGAACGGACGGTGGAGGATTTACGAAGACAGCAATAATTGAATACAACTCACATCTGTTTTTTTCTTGCCCTGTATAAACCAAGAAAACCTGTCTGCTTTTTTCGAAGCCAGTGAGTAGTGCATGATGGTAGTGAGGTATCTATATAAGAGGAGAGGCATAACGGTGTTGGACTTGGGATTTGAATCTTTTTCCATTGCCCCTGCAGTGGAAGAGCTGGAACTAGAAATGCTCCTGTAGCCGACATAATAAATCCCCATGCAACTATATTCCCTTCACTTTCACTTCCACTTTCACCGGATTCATGTCTATATTACTTGACTATTTACTCATACATCTTCTTCGTCGTCCTTCTCCAGTCTGAATATTATTATGTACCTTGCACAGCATTACCCCACCTTCACTACTTAAAACCCCTTTCACCTCCCAACTTTCACCTAAACCAAATCCATCCCAATGCCATGCCATGCGATAGAATGCAATGCAATGCAACCACAGCAAAGCAAGAGTAATAGAAAAGGGAGAAAGCAAAGAAAAGGGAAAGGTGAGCCCTGACCTGATAAAAAGGAAAGCGCTCAAGTTCAAGAATCATCAAGTTAGAATTGCCTCTTTCCTTTCTTTACTCTCATTTTTCCTACACTCTATTCCAACCTGTTCCATTGCACACCCTACCCTATCATTTCACCACGCAAACGTTCACAACCATTTGTACTATGCACATATATGTACATAGACGTATACATGTACCTACACACGTATCCCTTCATTTTCCCCATTTTCTCTAGAAATCAAATATTTATAGGTTGTATGTACATAAATTGAACAAAGTTGAAAAAGTTGCTGCTACTGAGTCCAAAATGATATACAACATCTAATAGTGACCTGCTAAAGTTGTTTTGCAGTAATGTAGCTAAAGCACCTACCCACATTTCGTCGTTAAAGCTGCAAAACTTAAGATCGTTTTCGTTGCGTTATGGAATATTTTTGGGGATACAAAGTTTTGCACCTTCCACGACGATACATTTCTATTTGTGTACGTGAGCCACTAGATGTATGTACAAATGTTTGAACCTGTGCGTGTACTTTCACTTGACTCGACCACGAAACAAGAAATGACGTTGGGTTCCAAATAGGAAAGGAGAGAAGGTAAGGTGCATGGAGGATGTATATGCTGAAAGTGATACGTACGCTTTTCCACTGTGAGTTGAGTGAAAAGATTCGGTGTGTTGAGTAAAGGCAAGGATATATGTTCATATCTATATATTATTTAAACATCTATCGACTTGATGTGGTTAGGTTTGTGGTTGACGATTATATAGATAAGAAATATTGAGTAAACGTTTAATGAAGTCACAGTCGGTGGGGTTTGAATGAAGACGTATTCAGAGTCGGTGAGGCGTGTTCATGCAAATGTACACATAACTCTACTCTGCTTCCCATTCCCAACCAATCCACAATCTACTTGCACTGCTTTCTCTGCTTTCTTATTTATACAGGGATCCGGACACAGCAATATCATGTAAGGCTATGCAATCTAATGCAATATAGTGCATTGCCATCCAATGGCAATTCTTATGTAAAGATATTATGATGCAATGAGATCCAATGCAATGCAATGGACCCAGTCGGAGAAGGAAGGAAGAAGGAGGTTGAGTTTCAAGTTGAAGGTAGAGACTGACGACGTAGACGTACATGACTCACTAGGGAGAAAGTGGAAAATTTAGTCAAGTTGGAGGTTAATACCACCGACTTCTACCTTACTCCTTTTTGGCTTCTCTTCTTCCTACAAGTTCCACTTTCCCTTTCTCTCTATCCTCATCTTTCCCCCGAGTTGTTGTTGACTCAGCTGCTTTCGATTTCTCTTCTTTCTTCTCTCTTCCAGGAGCTTCTTGGCAGTACAAAGTAGACCAGCCAGAACCTGTACCAGCCCCGTCATCCATATTATCTTGAAAACAGGAACCCACGTTTTGAGCCATCCCAACAATTTAATTCATTCTATAGGATTGTAGTCGAATATCAGTCTACGTTTCAACCACTTGGATGACTCTTTGTCTTCAACAGTTATTGCTGGACTGGGTATAGGATTAAAAATTAGGTGAAGTCAAAGACAGTCGATTAGAATGGAAGGGAACAAGTTGAGACCACAGAAGAGAAGCGCTGCAGTGTTTAATTAGACAGATGACAGTGTCGGAGAAAGTAGACAAGGGGGTTCCGGCTCATAAAACAAGTATACTATCCGAAACTTGCAAGAATTGTTGACTTGACTTGAGATTCAATACAGCCTTGCATACTACCATCGTATTCTCCCGCACGCACGTTCAAACACTCGTACGTCCGATCCTTATTGATTTCAAAGCGCGAAAGCAGGGAGCAACGTAAAGTTAACGCATTGAATCCATTCACTCTTACTCCTTGTAAGATTCTCGCTTTGGATTTCCATCGCATCCCTTTGCCTTTGGGTCTCTTGCTGAAATTAAAAGTTTGAGCCAAGTACTTTGTAGGTAGGGATAGGTATCTTACATGCCAATCGAACGGCAGGTAGCGGTATACAGAGCACATTGCATAGGGAAAGATTGTGGAGAGACAAGAGAGATAGGGAGACAGTTAGTTGTCCGTCTCCAGAGACATGAATGAGATGGAAAGACGCAGGAGAAAGCATTATGATAACCAGTGTTCATTGCAAATTGTTCTCTCCTGGCTAATTGAGTCCTTGGTTTGTTCATTTCATCCCACTTTGTATGCTTTCTGCCCGCCTTCCTACATCTATATTCCTTTCCATTGTCTTGCTCAATTCTATCCTCACATTTCGCTATATATTTTCTAATTTGCCACAACATGGCTCAGGCTCTTGTTCCTGGTACATTTGCTTTCCTCTTTCGGCAAACCTTGTTCGAAGGTTTGCAACAAAGTTGCTCAGGTTATCTTCGCCCTGTAGAGGAGGGCCAATGCGAAGGAATGCAGAATAGAAAATATATAGAAACCAGGATAAACAAGAACCAAACCAGAGGTTAGAATAATATTATCAAGACAAGACAAACCGAGATAGTCCACATGTATGGGTTAGATGGAATGTCTGTCTATGTGATAGAAGAAAGCTGATCGTGAGTGCAAGTCACTTGAGAGGAGGGGTTGTGTTTTCTTGTGTTGTACTAGAGGTTCACTGTGAATCCGAACGTACTCTTTGCCTTTAGTTACTCCCTGGGAGTCATTGAATGAAAGCGTCATTGAATGCTAGGAAGGACGAGGGCCGAAACGTAAGTAAAAGCAATGGCAATTTGGCAAGCACCATATCGAGTACAGGCTTGAAGTTTAAGTCCTCACTTGTCTCCTCTCCACTCACTCCACTTAACTCCATTGCTGTCTGCTTTCTCCACTTGTTTCCCTCCACAATGTCATAGTCATAGAGATAATGTTCTTGTTCGATGTGCTTTCTCCCTCCCCTTTTCCTTGTAGCGACAACGACAAGGACGATGAGGACGACGACGAAGAGGGAGATGATGATGATAGAAATAGAATAGAATCGAATGGGGGCATCATAAAGTTGTCATTGTCATGGAATTCTATGAAAGACAGAGACAGACTTGACGACACTCTTAAACTTCAACTTGCAACAACTATTGTCAGTCGTCCATCTCTTCTCTCTCTCTATCTCTAGCCTTCATTCTCCAAGCTCCAACTCCAGCTTCAAATATGATTTGATACGGAAAGTACAACCCGAAACTTGCACAACTTTCTCGTCAGTCTACGTTTCTAGCAAACTCAATTTCGACTCGTCTTTTCTCCAGCACAGCACAAGTACATACCCCGAAGTCACCGCCCATCTCACAAAATACAGTATCAGTCTCATTTTGTATCTCATTATTTTATATTTCGATTTGCTTCTAAGCACAAGTTAAATGGAGATACGCCTTTTGTCGTCCACCTCGTTTTCTTTACTTGAATTACATTCTTTGGTACATCTCCAGATAAGGCTGTTTACTACATATCTCTGAAAAGCTCTTTCACCCC
The DNA here is from genome assembly GCA_036851915.1 of Ptenothrix huangshanensis. Taxonomy (NCBI): domain Eukaryota; kingdom Metazoa; phylum Arthropoda; class Collembola; order Symphypleona; family Dicyrtomidae; genus Ptenothrix; species Ptenothrix huangshanensis. The sequence goes on along the minus strand of JAAXYX010000013.1, from coordinate 50,728 downwards.
AACTTTTTTACAAGGGAAAGTGCTACCGTTTTGAATAATTTGGAGCAAGTGAACTCAGTGGAGCATTTTAGGGTATTTTGAAACCATTGTTGGGACGAAGCATTTTAAAAGCATCAATATACTATACATATGTATGCAAAGTTCCATCAAGTTTTCCCACAACGCGTAATTAGAACATGTACTGTATACACTAGTATTTGATTTCCAAAAAGTTCATGAATAAGGTTCAAATGTTCTGTCTCTTGAATGGAAATGTGTTTTATTATATATTGCGTTTATTACACGAGCCAGAAACTGTCGACATTAAGAAAAAGCTTGCATAATTATACAAGGAGAATATCGTAGAATAGAATTGAAAGGACTTGAGCAGTTTCCCAAAGCCATTTTAAGGAATTGATGTAAATACATGGACCGTGGAGGCTAAACGATAAATATTTAAAACTATCTTTTTCCCCTTTTAGAGTTTCGTTGGGGAGCATTGTCCATTGTTTGTCAATGCTATCCTTCCATTCCACTTGGTAATGATGGCATCCATTTGGTTTCCACAAACCTGATTTTAAACCTTCACGTATACCTATACGGGTAATTTTTCTTGTAGGGTAAAAGTCACTTTGTGGATATGAAAACCTTGAAAAATGGTAAAGATATTGTGCTGCTCTATTACTCTGGTTTCGTGTCTTTTGAGGCGTGTGAAAGCTAAAGAGGGCGAGGAGGATGAGGACAACAAGGATGTGGACAGTGCACTGTAGACGAGTTCCAAGATGACGTGGTATTAGTATAAAAAGGCACGTAGATGCCTTCGCCTTGCAGTTCGATGATGCGTAGGAGAGTATGGAGGGAAGATGACGAGGATGAGGACCAAGTTGTTGTTACTGGAGCTCCATGCTGCTGCTGCTACTACTACTACTGCTACTTGCCTAGTACTATATAGAAGTAGTAGTGGTGGTGAGCAGCGTGAATGAGCACCAGTATGAAAAGTGATGGTAAAGAGAAAGGAAAGGGCAAAGTGCGTTTTGATGTTGTGCCTGCGGGAAGTCTCATCGTAACAATAACTTCACATCTTTTTCCCTTTCCTTCCCTTCGCTTTCTATCCTGAATAAATCCTCTTCTTCCCCGCAAACTCAGCTGCCTTCCATTCCTCTGTCTCTTGTCAAAGGAGCCGTGCCAGCCTTGCTTTCCTTTTCTCTCACTCTTTCTCTCCCAGCTATATCTTCTTCTTTGGCGGCAATGGCGTTTCCAACTCCAACTCTTGAGTAACCTTTTACTTACTTTCACCCTATACTTTGTTAGAGATGAGATGCTTCTTCCAAAAAACTGTACTTTTACCACAATTTTATTATTGATCATGCGATTCATGTGATAATATGCACGCACGACGACGTCCATGCCATCGTCATACGGATAGGTATCGTCATAGCCATCCATTCCACAGAAAAAGCATTCACTATCAACATTTTTTACCATTATTTCTGGCTATCCTCTCCGTCGTCTCCTCGTCACTGGATTTCGTACATCTTTAAATTCCTCAAAGTGAAAGTGGAAAAAGTGGACGGTTGAAAGAGTTGAGTGAAAACTAACAATAAATGACGATCGTATTTTTTACCCAAGATGTTTGGCACAGATGAGTAGTGTGGGCTGAGGATGTTTTCACTTTACGCATATATGTAAATAAGTGCCGTTTTCGGGTATATATAGACGGAGTACATTTTACAAATATAAATTGCCCCATCGGTGTTATTAACTATGAAGATGAATTTGTTTAGCGTCCATAATATACAATAGAAGCTCACCATTAGGCTACTAAAGCAATAAATTCTCGGTCTACTATCATCAAGTGCTCCCTGACAGCATCATTATTATATATTGCTCTATGTATTCCTATACATGAATGTATGAATATACATGAGACCGACCATGTAGACGACCACGTTCCCTCAAGATACGCTGCGCTGGTGAAAGTCAAACAGAGGGAAATTATTTATCCATTAAATCCATGCTTTCTCATGACCCAAAGCATGTTTGGGACTTGAATCAACCGGATATTAACTATGCTACGATATTTGATTATTTTACTTGATCTCATCTTTGTGTGGATATAGCTACTACTTCACTACGAGAGAGAGAGGGTAAACAAGTTCTCGGATAGATCGACATATATATCTATACAACAAGAGAAAGTTGTGTACCTACATACCTACATTTACGGCGAGCTTGTTTGAATCTCTATTGGAATGTAAGCCAGACACGACTCTTGACTTGACTTTCACTCTCTCGCTTTCACCTTTCTCCATCAACTTGGAGATGATACCTCACACTCATTCTGACTACAGCTATTAGATTACATGGAAGGAGCAGTAGTGGAACTTTGCCCACATCATAATCCCATATTCAGTTAAGACTCTTAATCTGTACTTCTCACTCAAGTGCACACACGCATGATGCCGGTGCTGGTGCTATAGGGAGATATCAAAGTATGAAATATGTATAGCTCCATGTTGACACAAAGTTACTTTCTCTTTACCGAAACCGTTGACGTTACTCTTGGAAACGGTAAAGAATACATGTGTGTGGGTACACATATGTATTCTAGGGGGACTTGTAGTTTCTCTACTGAGCTTTCTCCATGTCAGTGTTTTCCCATTTCAGTTATTCTCTCGTTTGACTCAAGAAATCTTGTGAAGAACCCATGAAGCACTCGCTCCCAATGGAGAATCAAATCCATGGGTCAACACACTTGGCTTCACTTCAGCCGCGGCGCCGTCAACAAGCAATCCAAACTCAACTAAAGCCAAAGCCAAGGGAAAGAAAAGAAAGGAAAGCCAAGTTGATATTATGTGCTTCAGTCCCAATCCTCTATTGTCAACTTTACCACCTTCGACACTACATACCCAGGAGTCAGTGTAAGTTAGTTGTAGAACCACTGCCAATACAAAAGCATTCTCCACTTTCTTTCTCTTTCTCTTTCTCTTTAACTTTCGTCTATAGCAATTTCCTTGCAGACAAAAACGTAACAAGCCAAGCCAAAGGACGCCAAACCAAACCAAACAATCTTTCAATGCCCTCCTGAATTCTTTACACATGACACAGTCTCTGCGTATAAGTACTTTGACAACACGCAACCCAAAGCACGTAATAATCAAAGAACACGTAGAAACAGGTATTTAGCGACCCGCAATCTCCTCATATATGTATAAAGTGGCGGGGTTACTGTTAATACTTTTGTGGATACTTTGTAGCATATAGCAAAAGTAAATATCTATAATTTTTCCTGACATTTTTCAAAATCACTACCCAGCGTGATGATAGAGATACAAGCACAATTAAAAGGACGAAATTGATTAGCATTCCTTTTCCTAATTTCCTTATTATTCAGTGACATGCTCATAAAACCGTGACTCTATCGATAATATATCAAAAGGGTGCATATACGTAGACAGAGTTTAGATATAATCAAATTTCTTCGTATACATGTTTGCAATATGCTATGGTACTGACAGTGAGGAAAAGGAAGGAGAAAGCATGAGTTTCGACACACTGCTGCTCAACACTGTAATTCCTAATGTACAATTATCGCTTTCACCGTTTACTTTCCCTACAGTTGCGTTGTATTGCTGAGTAATAATAGCGCTGGCTATATACATACACAGATAGGAATGGGGCATAAGGCCAGCGCAAGGGAATTGATAGGAAGTTTGTTCGTGTGAGAATTGATATGAGGACGGTAAATTTGACTATCTCCCATTGTTTTCTTTGCCTAGTCCTCGGAACGTAACTACCTATTTTCTTTTGTTCAGCACGACGTGATAGATACATTAAATAAACTTTCAAATCTCACGCAATCTTTCACTTTACACCTTCATACTTTTACTCACTTGGTCTCCCTTCTCTTCTTCTTTAGTCTACAATGGCTATAGCTTACTCCTTCCTGAATATATTTGTCAGATTACTCTGACTTCCCACATTTATATTCCGAAATCGCTATCCTCCATTCCTGGGTTTATTTCCACAATCTTGACTAGAGTGCAGGTTACGCATTTTAGACCCTCACCATTCATGACCCAGACCCTGATCCAAATCCAGACAATCATACCACCCACTAGCATCTAATCATGTGAAATAAAGAACCTAGGAAAAAAAATCTCGATTCCATTCTCTACTCACATCTTTGTCCTTTGCATTCTCTTACATATTCTTAAGTATATTATGAACAAGGAAAATTCTATTTTTTATTTGGAATTTGAAAGACACATTTTGTGAGGTATAACTACAACCCAAGAAAGTTTTACTTAAGATAATCACTAGAGGAATCAATGCGGTAGTTTGTAAGCCTGATGTAGTTTTCCCCTGCAATTTATTTCCCTTTCACGAAATTATCGAGAATTTTGTACTTGTCATATGAAGAATCCTACTTGGATTTTTTCAGGGAGTAATGTGTAAATAATAGTAGAAATCTAAGTCTTGCCAACGAGATGCTACTTATGCTCAGCGAGTTAGGGTGAGGATGTATTGTGACTAGCATAGGTATAATTACCTATACTAGGGGTTATGATTTGCAAAGGAAATTATGAAGGAGATATTCCACCTTTACCTTAGTCTCACTCGCCTGTCACACCGTTCTGCTTTCAAGCACCGCATTAACTCGATGAAAGACGGAAAGTGGGAAAGAGAAAGGGATTGAAGATGGGAAAGAAATTGATGGGAGAGAGAGAGACTGAGGCCCATGCATAAAAACTTGTCTAAAGATTTCAGCAATCTCCTTTTCCTCCTTCCAGCTTTCTCTCATCATCTTCATCCTCAGTCTTGTATGTGGGAACATTGATGGGATCTAATGTGATGCCCTGGTCGTGGTTCCTTGCTCCAGCTTTGCCAACCATGGTCTGCTTAGGATTAAGATGCTGGGTAGGAAGTACAAGGAAGCCGAAGAGCACTGGCCTGGCATTGCCGAGAGACGTTGAGTGAAAGCAACGGGAAAAGCGGACTAATAATAATCGCTGGGAGAGAACTGATAATAGGAGCTTACGTAATAAGGAAAGGATTTCAAGGTAGAAATAATTTATGAAACCATTTAAATCAGTCCAGCTACACTTGGCAGCATTCTCACGTCTTCCATGCCCATAACTAAAACGAATGATTACCTCGACTTTACTCTCTCCTATCTTACCCACTAGAACCAAAGCCAAACCCAGAGTCGGTACCAGAACCAAAACCAAGAAGAAGAGTATGTACTAGTATTTGTATACAGTTTGTTACTATAAGTCTAGGTAGGTGGAAGGAAAGGAGATGGAAAACAGTTTCGTTTCGGTTTACCTTATCTTGTAAAAAATAGAGTTTGGGAAATCCGGGGAAACTGTGCGAGTAAAAAATGTACGATAAATTCTTCTCCGATTGATAGGTTACACATATGGTTCATAGTATGTACATGCATATTCAGGAGAAAGTCGTTGGTTGTGGCCTTGGTTTTGGCTCAAATTTCCAATAAAATACCTCCTACATTTTTTTCCGTGTCTGCATACTGAGATGGGCTAGAGGGGGAGATGGAAATTGGGAATGTGTCGCTTAAGATTCTTGCTTTTACTTTTATTGAAAAGAGATTCCACAAATCCTAGCTGGCAAGTTGACCCAAATTTAGAATAAATCTGAGCAGAGAAGACACAAGGATTTATTTAACCAGAAGCTAACCAATAACAAGGACTCACTAGCACCACCATACCAGACCATCCCATACCAGAGAACCAACTACCAACTATCAACTACAACTACAAACGACGACTGTACAAAATCCCTCACTTTCTCTCAATACACTTGCAATGCAACACATGCATATATTCCACTCTTCAGCTTCGTGCATTGGTATTGCTATTGCCATTGCTATTTCTATTACTACTAGTATCCGATTGTGGAATGCGAATTCCTCCCATGCCACGATTACAAGAGGAACGAGAGAGAAGGAGAAAAAAGAAATGCCTGCTTTATTCCGTAGCTTGTCTCTTCTCGTCAAAGAGAGACTGCGGAGCTAGTACTGGTGATGGTTCTGGACTTGGACCTGCAACCGTTTTGTGAACGAGAAGGCAAAAGAGAATGGGCGAAAGTCCGAGGGAATAACAAATGACTGCATACACCATGACCATGGCTATTTGGTAGCACTCCTCTCTCGCATGTACGTGTGCTATGTTTATGTCGAATGTGCTCATAGGAGAAAATAGGGGACAGTCGAGCGAATAAGCAAGAGCAAGAATGTTCGTGCCAAAATTGAGGAGGAATGGTGTCCATCCGAATAAAGCATACTTTCCTGTCAACCTCAACATTTTTTTCATATAAATGTCCTTTCTCTATCCATAGATCTCCATCTCTATCTGTTTCACATACATCTTCAGTTCGGCTTTTACTTGTACTGTTGCTTGCTCTGATAATCTAACTTGAGCCGTGGCATTGGCATTGAAAGTGGTTTTGGCTTTGCTGCGGTTTCTAGAGCTGATTTTCTACTCTCAACCAACAAAGTCACAATGTGTGGGTGACAGCGTGTATTACTTTCTATCTAGGATATTCATTATTTCTCCTTTGCTGGCTGATGGCTGGCAGAGTTCTTATCTATGATCAGGAATATTGCATCAAATATCTTGCAGTCTATTTACAACTGTTGCGATGGCGTTCCTTTGTCTTCCGTCATTTTTCCTTATTGTTCGAGTATCTGTTACTAGGCGAAGGTATACCTTCTTTTCATCACTAAAAGACAGTAACCAAGGAAGAATGTGGATTGTAAATGGATGTCCGTACCTTTCCTCATTGTCTCAGTTCCCCATTGTTACCTTGTGACTGACAGTGATGCAGACAAATAGGAGGGCAAAAGATACCAGGGTACTGTAACACCGATATTCGTTCAAGTTGAAGACAAAGACTTACCTGAATAAACCTATTGTCAACATTTAGCCCAAATGAAAACCAAATATCTTGTATGCACCTAGACAACCCCAGATTTCCTTAAAACATGTCAAAAATTCCGAAAAAATCGAAATCAAAAGTCGTCCTATCCATTCATCAGCTTTCTTTTTCAATTCCCTTTCTCTTCTCGAGAGAGTGGATGCAACCTAAAACCCCTCCTACTTTTAACTTCCTTTTAAACTACACTCCTCACTACTGGATATTTTTGAGGGCATGGAGTAGAGGAAGCGGCAAAAATGACACTACTGCCTTTAGAAAAAATTTGAAAAAGTCGGAAGTCAGAAAGCAAGTCTTTTTACAGTCCTTTCGTCCACCCTCCTCTCTTTCTTCTCTCACTTACCGATTCGTCGTTTCAATACCACGAAGAATTTGTAGGGCATCGTTTGCACTAGAGATTTGCTTGACCACATCGATGCGAAGGGACTCGTTGGTAAACGATAAATCTTGAAATATCGACTGCAGACGAAGCAAACCTAGAAAAAGGGAAGCAAGAAAAAAGACGTTATATACATGTATATATAAGTGGCATAACATGGGCAGACTTTATACAATGGTATCTTCCATGGACAGAACAGAAAGGGAGCATTCTTTCCCCTTCGCTCTGCGAATATTCACCATTAAATACACAGCTTTCTTCGCCGTGCCATACAGTACAGTGCAGCGCTCTCGAAACATCTATCGCTTAGGAGAATTACAAGAATGGATACATGTTAGTGTTGGTGTTGGTGAAAGGAAGAAAGTGGAAGGAATCTTCTTCATATAACTTGGAGGTATATGGATATATGTATAGAGCAGATAATAGAAATAATTATACGTAAACGCAATGGATATAGCAATGGGAGAGAAAAGAAACAGGGCAAGCATATGGAATCTCTACATAAGGATTGGAAGAGAATGGGGAAAGTAGACCTATGAAAATGGCTATAATAGTACGTCAAGTGAACTCTCATTCTCTGGTTGTCATCCGTGTAGAGACCCTCATTTATTTCCTCTCGTTTCACACTCAAATATCTAATTAGCCGGCTACACGTTAAGCCCTCTTCCAATATCCTTCACAAAGCTAATTAAAGGTCTTGCTTTCTCACACACATCCTCCACACAAGAGCAGTGGCCTTTCCTCCTCTTCCCTGCACAATTAGTCAGTCATTTCTATATCCACGAGCAACGCAAACCAACCAAATGTCCATAGATATATTCTTATCTAAACGCCTATCCTTATCTTTCCTTATATCCCTATACGCTAAGATTTGATTTAACATTATTATCCATATTTTTGTTTTACACGACAACCTTCAAGACCATCCTCAAGATTGCAAAAGATCGGTTCTTGTATATTTTTAATAATACCTTCATAGGTAAATGATCGTGTATAGTGTATGGTATAGTAAACTAGAGAATAACAAGTATAGTATATTATAGTAGTAGGCAGGTAGGTATTAATCAGTGTGGACATGACTATGTGGAACACTGAGGGAAATAATTGGGGTTGAGTCTATGAGGAGGAATGGAGGCTATGGGTTGTGAAATTGTCTCTGATTTCGATTTACAATTGTAATCCCATCGAATTTCGTTACAGCGGGTAAGAGGACGATTGTGGGATATGGAACGAGGAGAGTACCTACCATCTCGAATCAAGATCGTGAGCGTCAGAAACTTGGACGGAGAAAGCATCATTCAAGCAACTTATCGTTACTTTCACTTTCTAATGACTACACAGAGACTTGGCATTAAGAGTTCAATTCCCACTGCACTCCACTATATACTCCTCCCTCCCCACACATTCATTGCCAATCATTATTGTGTCTTCTGGTGGAACGTGTGACTGACTCGAGCTGCGGATCCTTCCCCACCCCCACCACAATTCAACTTTAGTCTACATCCCTCAACTACTTATTCCCAGCCCATCAACATTAGTTACAACACGCATATGTGTCCTATAAACATGATGCGTAGACTCATTAGAACCTACATGTACCCATGCCCATGAACATGTATACACGACCACACCATTGCATTGCAATTGCCTTGCATTGACTATGGAAGCGGATTGGACAATGCTAGAATGGAAAGGAAAATAAAATGAAACAAAAGCAAGAACTGGAATGGAATGAAAGGAAAGGGAATGCGGTGCAGTGGAATCAGATGTTGAATTGAGGAGGTCCGCTCACCATCAGCCCACCACATGTCATAACACTTACACTTTGATTAAATGACAGCTAATATATGGTTATGGGTACGAGTACATGGAGCGGTGGAATGATAGGATAGGACTCGGCAGACGCCAGATTGAGCAACAACTCCTCAACTTATGATTAAACCCATCCACATAATCATGCTCATTAAATAAGCGCCAGCGAAAGTTCATAAATAACCAGCCCAATAAATTCATTACGTACACATACACACACGTTCCTAAAGTCTCTTCCCTTCCCGTCCAAACCAAACCAACGAAGGAAAGTTGACAAAGTTTTTTCAACCACCGACATCGAGGAAGCAAGGCAAGAGGATCATAGAAAAAAGTCGTAATATTTTCATACGCCTGACCAGAGCTCAAGCTACCCAAAACAAACCAATGTAACATAGAGTAAAGCAATGGAAAGCAAAGGAAAGCAAGGAAAGGCAGAGACCAACATACAAACAAATGGTCCAACCCGAACGTACCACAATCCAGTAACCTAAACCAAACCCAACTTCTTTTCTCATCTCAACAAATTTTTGAAGCTGGCTATATCCAAATCAAAAGTAAATCCAAAGCTCGAGTCAGGAACACAAGAAAAGGAAGGAAGGGAAAGTCAAGTTTTTACATTTACTTTATCCCATGAAGACTACATAGACTTTATAGGAGGAACATATATAAGTACTACTATAAGGGGAAGAAGTAAGTTTGCAGATTGTCCTTTATCCGCACATTTGTTTCTAGCGATACATACATGAACAGAGTTGGTAGTCCAAGTAGTTCCATGTACCGCATCGAAGAAAGCCAAACCAACCGACGAGCCCACAAAGAAAAATATTGCACTTGTTTCCCTTTCGATTCCCGTTTCTTCGACTTCCTCCTTCCTACTTTCCCATGTGCACCCATTGCTTGTGATGGTAGACGAACTGCGACTGCTTTCACCATCTCAGTCCATGACCATCATAGCCAAATCTATGTCGAAAGTAAGAATGTCAATGCATTTTTATCATCAACTCACGCACTCCAAGGAGCTCCCATAGACTTTTTCCTCTCTTCTTCATACATGTACTTTCTTCTGGCCCACTACCATTACGACTTGCATAACCAGAGCAAGTTCTATTACCGAGAGAAAGTAAAAAATATGAACACTCAATTTCCAGAATGATCATGATCGTACATGGTAATCCTGAGCATATTTTATCTCATTCTTTCATCCTTCGCCTGACTTTTTCTCTTGCATGGCCTTTTCTTCTTTCCTCTATTCCCTTCTTCTATCGACCTAGGCAGACAGCACACAGTATGGAGTATGGGTGCACACTTGATTCCCTTGCTTTACCCTGTGCTTCTCCCAGTTTATCCAAACCAGACCAGACCAGACCAGGCTAGATCAGGCCAGGCCAGACCAGACAAGCCAGACCAGACCGAGGAAGGCCAATAAGAGGATCGAGAGGGAAAAACGAGCAGACTACCATACCACCACCACACAAACAAGCACATACACAAACTATGTACAAAGATAGGATGGAACGATCTCGCGATATGATCCAACATGTCTATTCCACATTCACCAAGCATCTCTGAATCTCTGATCTATCTCAATAATGGCACACTTGATTTGACTAAACGACTTGGCTCATTTCATATATTGTGCCATTAAAGGCCTCCTTTCACGACTCTCGCTCCTTACCCACTTCTCCTCATCCAATTCCCTTCATTTCTTTCATTCAGATTTATTTTGTGATACTAAACAGTCTCACGCGGGTCCATGTAGATTCTACTTGGTGGATAGTCCATGCACTGCACTTACTCATGTACACTGTCACTCTACTCTACATTCTACATTACATCATCCACGGCTGCTAAATCTTGATAAAACGGCTAAATGAAATGGAAATGGAAGGAGAGAAAGGGACAAAGTCAGTCAAATTGATGTCAATATCAGAATCTGAATCGGAACTAAACTCTCAAAACATGTCGTGCATATCTATATACATACCTACATGTAGTGATACCTATACAAGAGAAACAAAACTCATATACTGTCTCTACTTTATACAAATGCTCCGTTACAAGCACAAAATGGCAGTCATGACACTATGACTGATCAGCGGAAAAAATCTGGCACATTTTTTTTCAAGTACGTTTTTCCCATCTCAAATCCTACGATGATAACATTCTGTTGCATTAGTTATAAAGATGCCTTGGTATATGCTGTTGGCTCTGGCTCTCTATCTATAGTCCATCGTCCACGTCTATACATACTTAGTAGGCTGGTTGGCTTTGTTGGCTTGGTTTCTTACGGCTACTCTTATGCTGATCGGGTCGTGTCGTGTCCTCATGTGATGGTGAAACAAGGCCCGCCGAGAACGCATGGAGATGGACCACCACAGAATAGTAATCAACCCACGGAGGAAGAACGAAAGTAAGATGCTCGCTGGCTTGGCTTCACTTGCTTGTTCTTGCTTCGGACGCAGAAAGTCGAATGGAGGCAAATTTTACGCAAACTGAACTGAGTATCCTTCCTCTTTTTTCTCACTCTTATATCCGTAGAGAAATGGGCATATACATACGTATATAGAGCGACTTAGTTGATAGGCCGATAGGGTGAAATGAAGGAAGCAAATTTTTTTTGGAATTGCAAGAGTGCCTTGACGTTCCTCGACTTGGCTGGGTTTGCTTTGGTTAAGTTGCATTCGGATTTTCAGTTTAAGTGGAAGCTGAGCTGACATTAATGCACATACTCGGGCATGTAGACATGTCTATCGTCTTCCCTCAACATTACACTCTCTATACCCATCACAGCCACAGCCATAACTAGAGCCAGGACGAGCAGAGGATCATGAGTATGGAAGCCAAAGGATATCTACTATATGCGAAGCTGAAGGGTGAAAGCAAGTGAAAATGCTCCGAACCGAACAAGTTGAAGGAATAAAGTGTCTATTTAATCGCTAGTATGTATGTCTGGTGGGGAAAACCAGAGCAATTTCGACAAGCAGCAGGGTGGGATCCCATACGTTTTTATACTTGTGGTGTAATAGTCCTCACCGAGTCTTCTCCACCGAATCAACGGTATTACAATGCACTGCACTGCAAACCAATCCAATCCAATCCAGTCCAATGCAATGCAATGCCATGTCATGCCATGCCATGCCATGCCTTGCCATGCCATGCCATACCATGCCATCCCATGCATTCGAGTGCTATATAATATACACAGTACATATCGAAGGTATATAACTATATAGTGCTATGGGGAGGAAGGAAGGAGGCTGAGTTAGCAGACATTAACGCAATGGATTTTGCCATGTCAGACCCAAGAGGAGTTTATGAGGAAGGAGACCCAGAACAAGAGTAAGAAACAGCCAAGGAACCAACCAACGAACTAAAGCCACCACCCAACCGTATTTACAACGAGAGTTGACCATAGTATGGCACACCATGCATACATCTATGCCTATCCCAGAGTATACTATAAATATACCTATACCATTAAAGTGAAATAGCTGAGCTGTACATAGCTGAAGCCCCCTTGATAAAAGCTAAAGCATCGACAGACCGAGAGCCCGCATGAAAATCAAAGGAAAATGATGACCTCTCGTGCCTTCTTTACACATGGTCCATACCTCCTGGATCCCATTACCTTTCTCTCCTTTTCACATTCTACGCATTCTTTCCCAAGACAAATACACAAACATACAAACAAGGATTCCTGTCTAAATGGTATCGAATTCAAATCTTCGTAGGAAAGATGGCTAAGCCCAGGGTTGACTAGGCACTGGTCAAATAAGGAAGACGATACGATACGATACGATGCTGTTCAACTCTTTCTTATGGAGAACCACGAGACAAGACTGTTTATGACAATTGGACTACTCCCCCAGCATCAAAGACACTCGTGGGCTGGCTAGGTAACTCAAGCTAACTCTGAGCTCGAGCAAGTAACAACATCATCCCGTATCATCTTCCCTTATAGGTAAGTAAGTGCAAAATATTTTACCTTGCAAATAACCTACCCTCGCAGTCGCAGCTAACGATGTATGTACAAGTTTAGTTTTCACATGGCAGTATATTCTGGTGTGGTAGTACATACCATATATGGGGAATATTTATTTATTTTCCTATCCGCAACTCCAACAGAGTAGAGTAGGGCCAGAGCGAGGAGGGCGAGCAAACTTAAAAGTGAACGTAGAAGGACAATGGCAATAGTAATGACAATGACAATGGGGATGGGAACGGTGGTTTGGTTGTTGGTGTTGTTGTTGTAGGAATGTTGACTGGGCTAGTTTGGTTGGTATGATGTCGTTTCCTTCGTTCTCCTTGCTTCCATATCCATATCGTGATCATGAGTGGGGAAGGATGTCCACCATATTTCACACGCAATAATGCCGTTTGGCCCATTCTCATGGCAAATAAAAACAGGAAATGGTTCCAAATGGTCGTCTTCATCATGTATGTATACCTACCTCTACCTTCCACCCTCCACTCCCATTATACTCACTAGATATAGAAATCGCATCACCATTACCCAGTGTATAGTCAATCTCGTGCTATGCTCACCTACACCTAGGTACGTACCTAGTCAGATAAACCCCGGTTTTTATACGTTCGCGTGAATGTGGATTGTGGATCCGAACCAAATCCGTCTGCTTTCTCTTCCATATCCAAAATCCCTTGTAGCCTGTGCAGTTGAGTATAGGTAACTGTATAAGTAGGTAAAGCACGTTTAAACTCCCTTCCCTCCATCCTCCATTCGTCTCTCAAGTCTCTTTTTATAACCACCAAAGTGCCTTTATACACGAGCACATATGAATGCATAGGGATGGTGCGTATGAGGATTTTTGTATACAATGAGTTCCTACATAAGTAAATAATTTCCCTCGCGCACTATATACATGGTGACGTATGGTTGGTTGGTTGGTTGGTGGCTGTGGCTGGCTTTTTTATACTTAAGCGAATTCAGACATTTATTTTAAATTCCACCTACTTTCACTTTCCCTCTCCCTTGATATCGTATATCGTCATCTATAAGCCTGTGTGTAGAGATAGTCTAAGCTGTGTGGATATAGTCAAGCCAGAGAATAAGAAATACCTGTAAGCAAGGATATAATAGCTGTCGAATGGTTGGCTATTTTTCTCAATGCAATGGGGACAAAAGCAAGGAATGGAGAAAGCAATACTAAACTGCCCAAGCTTTCTTAAACCCAGCTTTTATTACAGGGAACTGATCCCATTTGATCTCCTATATCTACATATGTCTCCAACATGTTTTCAAATCTAAATCTTCCCACGTTTTAAGTACAATGTGTGTATGAATTTATATCTAGCTTTGTGTCCTTGTATGTGTGTATACTCTGCTGCCATAGCAATGAATACGAGCTCACAGTATTATCAATAGTAAAATATCCTGATTGTCGACACACTAGCAACGACACAGCTTTGGGAAACTGTGTCACCTTTTTACACGTCCGTGTGATAGTGGTATTGGTGACACTGTATAGCCAGATGAGTGATCTACAGAAAAGAAAGACAAGCAAGGAACGAAAGACACTGAGAGAGGCAAGTTAAGAGACAGAGAATCTGTCTCTAGGAAACGCAACTCACTCTCAATCCCTTCTCGTCTCATCTTGGGAGAAAGTTGAATAGAAAGGAGAAGCGCTTGAAAGATTGAGCCGGTTTAAATTGGCTATTTATTCCCATTACACGTGTGCATTATTTGACTTGTTGGATCCCAGTCATTTCACAGGTTCTCCGAATCCGTTTTCGCAACTACGACAGTAGATATTTTCCAAAACATATATCCCTACATACCTATATGCATATAGTCATCATATGCTCATTCCCATATGCTTATATAACAGTTGCTGATTAACTACCTACTAAGAAACGACTGAAATAAAACATGGGTTTGATTTGGGTGGGAAGAATAAGCGATAAAAGATGAAATAAAATAAAAAAAATACATCATTCTACATATATTACGTTTTACAGTTGAGACCACACATTTGCCCATTTCCCCAAGCAATCCTCATGGCAATCCATGGCTTCGTAAATCTGAACAGATTCTCTGGTAAAAGTACATGAGGACCATCAACATCCCTTTAGAGTTTAGACAGATAGGTTTTATCCCCAAGTAGACATGTTACTATGCATATATTCTCGTAAATGTATGTATAATTATAATATACTGATACACGCCTTTCTCTTTTCGCTGCGATTCTTCACATTCTTCTGCCCATGAAAATGAAAATATAATGTGGATTCAGATCCACATCCACATCCAGTTCCAGTTCCAGATCCACATCCATCCATTCTTTTTTTGCTCAAGATTCCTTTAATGTATGCAAATATGTGTAGTGTACTGTACTCCATGAAAATGTGCAAGTGCATATGTATATAGTGAAAGTAAAATGTGTGTCTTTGGGGATATAATGATATTATG
Organism: Ptenothrix huangshanensis; assembly: GCA_036851915.1. Classification (NCBI taxonomy): domain Eukaryota; kingdom Metazoa; phylum Arthropoda; class Collembola; order Symphypleona; family Dicyrtomidae; genus Ptenothrix; species Ptenothrix huangshanensis. The sequence continues at coordinate 35,174 of JAAXYX010000013.1, read as the reverse complement.
GGACAGTGTGTCTATGTGTCTTTATGGAAAAAAATCTAAAGTGACTTGTAACGATAAGTGCGTCTGTGTCTGTGTCATCTCTATCTTTTCGAGAGAGTGGAGAAAGTGCGTGTAGCATGTTGGAGGGTGGTATGGTGTGGCTAGATATTGGTTGGATAGGGCACTACTACATCTATATAGTAGTGAGTAGTCTGGTCGGGTGATCTGCTGATGTGATCTGTGAGATGTGACGTATAATGTGTATGTGTCTGGTTGGCTTGGCTTGCCTTGGTTTGGTGGGGTTGGGTCTCTTCTAAAGCCGGAGCTGAATGTGAAGCCGAATTTGAAGCTGAGAATATGAAACGAATTCAAATCCAAATTCCAATTGGATCTTCAACATGTAATATGGATACTAAATGTAAGTTGAGTAAGTTTCTATTCAGCCATCTACACTCCTTGTCTCTTCTCATTTCCCTGCTTCTATCCTCCATCCATCCACCCATCCATCCATCCATCCATCTTTCCATCTGTCTATCTAAGCGAGGGATCGTCCTATCCATCCATCCACTCAGCCCACACTAAGGACTCTCTCACTACCAGCACAAGTATGACTGCCACTGCTACTACAACGAGCATGATTCAAAAGTCAATTTAATTTTTTCTTTCGATGAGAAACTCAAGAGTGGAATCAAAGCGTATTCACATTTTTTCTCTCTCCCTCTCTTTCTTTCTTCTTATCCTGCTTTCTCTCAGTTCCCTCTTTCTAGAATTCTTTTACACGCAGCTGGTGTATTATGAACCGGTGAAAGGTATGCATACTTATACATGGCTTTCATTTAGATAGACTAAATACAAATTTTAGTGATAGCGTTATCTAATATTGAATCAAGATTCAAATTCCAATTCCAATTCCAATTTAGTCACATTTTCCAGCGCTTACGGAGATGAAATGACGGAAGTCGGTAAGGCAAAGCAACGTAAAGCAAAGCAAAGCAAAGTAAGGCAAAGCAAAGTAAGGGAAGCAATATAAGGCAAAGTACATATACAAGGGACGATGAGATGGGATGAGACAAGTGGGACACAAAGTAATTTAGATTTAAACCAATTTCTTCATGTACATTGAAATGGTAAAATAAAATAAAAATATGTTTACAAATTGTTATGTAGAGCCTTAACGAGGTACCTGTATGTAATTATTTTTCTTATTGTCAAAATATTTGGGAACAGGAAGAGTCAGTTTTTGAAGTAATGAATAAATCAATTGTATTCATTTTTAAAAAGTCTAGTCAATGTACAAAGCAAATGCACAATTCAAACTGAGTATTATAGCGGTGGGATGGAAAGGGCAATGATTGAGCATTGGGTAATGTGTATTCTAGTTGAAGAATCAAAATATGTTAAGTGCATCAGACCTCATGCTGAGCATAGTGAATGGTTAGCGTGTAGCAATAGCATTAGCATTCCGCTTTAGGAGCATACTAAAGTTAACATATTTTGATTTTTCAACGACGATATACGATATATGTATATAGCGTACAAGTTGACTTTGAAATTTTGCAAGTTTTGTACGTACAGCATTTTCCACTTTCTCAAAAGCGGGGTATACATAATTTTGTTTTCAAATTATTTCTCCCGACACTGATTTACATAGTGGCGGAATTATTCCAAGGAAAACTTTGATAGCTCATCGTACTCAAACTAAACATGAAACATTTTGTAGTTGAAAATAGCGGGTTTAAGGAAGGCGTATATATGTATAGTGTAGTAGGAGCAAGACAGAAGGTCGGGATTCCTTCGTGTCCATATACCTATGCAGACGAGGGGTATGGAATGGAATGAGAGTCATTTGGTAGTTGTTGTCGTCGCTGACTACTCAAAATGACTTTGCCCACGTTAAGGAGAGAGAGAGAGAGGAGAAATGTTTGGAGAACATTCATGAGGATTAAATCTCCATCTCATGAAGACAACGTGAGGTTTATTTGCATGTATACAGCTGCCACAAGAAGTAGTCGCAGTTTAATACTACACTTGTTTCTATCCTTCGTTTCCTTCCTTTCCCTGTCTGTCTCCGTCTTCCTCCCTCCTTCCCTGTATTATTGGAAATGGTAAAGATTCAACTGACTTTCTCCATTTCTCTCGTCTCAACTTCAATATAATCTACGCATCAATGTGCCCACAGCTAGAACTTGGTACTACTGCATTTTATTTTTACTCCGATACATACCTAGTCAGTCACCTCCACTTTCACCACACCACAACACACGAAAGTCTTCTCTGTCTGTAGAGCCCATTCAAAACTCACGATCAGAAACAGAGAAAGACAAGTTTTATTTCATTTTCTTATAATGTGCGCTTCCCTCTCTTTCTCTCTACCTTGTCTATCCTCTCCTTTCTTTGGACAGCTCGAAGGAAATACAAAGTCAAAGCCACAACCACAGACCATACCAGACCATACCATACGATGCCATACCATAGAGAATGAGGAGAAAAAAACGTGGAAATGTCTTTGGAATTACCCAAAAACTCGAGTTTGCTCGAGTCCATAAGTTGTAATTTCAATTCTCTGGCAAGAGTAGAATGCGGAGGAAAACCACAAGTGCGGAGAAAGTGACGAGGACCCAACCAAACGTAGACATGCCAACGCTCCAACTCCAAGCCAAATAAGACAAGACAAGGCAAGTCTGGTTAGAGAAAAGTAAAACTTGTTTGTCATGTACTTTTCTTCTATTAACTTCATTTAAACCATCTTACTCTTTTCTCTCTCTCTCTTTCTCTCTCGCTCGTCTTTCTCCTATCCCGCATCCACAATACAACCTTTGCTTCCACTCGCTTCTCTCTCCACTTTTTCATTTGCTTAAGGCACTTTGAACTGAAAATCGTTCTACAAAATGCTTTCTTCACTTTGCCTCAATTCTTGTAATTGTATTTTCGCGTATGTGGTTTTGCATTGCATGGCATTGCATTTCATGGAATAGCCTGGCATGGCATGACATGGGTCTGGGCATGGTATTACATTGCTCCACATCTCTGGAAGAATCCTTCAACCCGGATACTTGGAAACACGTAATAAGGTTTCTCTGTGTCTATAAGCTAGGTTGTTGTCTACGTGGAACTCCGTACTGGAAAGAGAGTGGAAGGAAAGAGTATTAAAAAAGTCTGAGATTATAAACCTGCCTGCTGTGATGATTGATACAGTATTGCATTGTTACACGGCAGAATACAATGGAACGGCATGACAGTGCACGAACCGGGCACTGTTCTCTTGCTCTGTCCTCCTCTCAACTACATGTATAGTAACAACAACATAATATCAACTTTAAGGGAAGCAAGTGAGTCGTCAGACGAAAGAGAATTCAATGCTTCGTGTGTGTTTATCGTGAGGGGAAAGTGGTACACAAGTTCAACCAACCAGCCAGCCCTCTATTCGTTTCGTTCCACTGCCTGAACTCTTCAAAACTTTCTCTCTTCACCATTATATACCATACAGGACTATACATATATTCACATGCACATATGTACCTACACAAGCTCACTTCCTCGCTGGGGATGTGCACAAGACGAAACGGACAAGGACAGTAGGGAAGAGGAAGGAAGGGAATTGCCAAAGTATGGACTGGCTAAGCAAGTAATTAACTTTGATTTTTGTCAAAATGAGTGAAGCAAGTTGACAGTTGTGTCTTTCCCGTCCACGTTCTCCTCCCAGTCCTTTCCAGTTCAAACCAAATCACATTACGTTAAATTTCTACAATTCCTCAGGCATTTTCTACTGCCTGCTGTCTAACATGTACTTTCTCTTCCTCTCTCTCCCACACACACACACCAGCGAAGCACCACACTCACATGTACTTCTCTGCAATCTCTAGTAACTTGCTCAATTAAGCTTCCTACCATCACCATCTTATCTTCTTTCTTTTGCCTCTCCTCCTATGCTTGGTCTTGCCTTCCCTTGGCCTTGGCTCTGGCTCTTACTCTTTCGTGCTTTCCTTGACAGAGCCAGGGAACAGGATCTAATGGAAAGTTAAACGGAGACAGTCTTCTACTTCATTTGTGCCGTGTCTATGTATCCATTGTTTTCTCTCTCTCTCTCTCACTCTCGTTATATACCTACCATTTTATCTTTCTACACATTACTTGCTTTCATCCTTATACATGCATATATGGCCGGCAGTACAAGTGAACAGCAGTCGTTTCTACTTTTCAGCAAGACAGAGTACTGCCTCCAGTGAAAGTTCACTTTTACCACACACACACACGGTGGTGGCCTACTGGAGTGAGTATATGATAGAATATATGGGGTATGTGTATTGTACGAAAAGGTACGGCTGTTTAGTTGACTGTTGGCTTCTCTCTCTCTCTCTCGATCCTCCTAACAAGTTTGCACTAGGGATGAAAAAAAGAGAAAAAATTGATGAAATTTGGTAGGCTTGCTTTGGTTTTATTGTGCCAGTGTCTAGATGAGTATATACACAGTTGCAGACCGCAGAGCTACGGAAACCAAAGAGAAATAGCTCAGAGAAAAGTGAGCAGTTTCCAATAAAATCTTTTTACGTAGGACTTTCCCCCGACTTGTCTTCTTCCTCTTTTCTCCAACGAGTACGTCCGTCCGTCTCAAATACCTACGTATAGTATTAAAAAAGTTGAAACACCGACTAGACTTTGTACCACAGTGTATAAATACAAGGCATGTATGTGCATAGTGCACTTGTACACATAACCATGTATGTAAGTATATGTAGGTATACCTATAACCAACCCTAACAAACTACTTTATTCTTTATTTTTCTCATATACTACAATACAGTTAAGTGGACGTAAACATTTTATAATGGAACTACTAAAGAATAAATGGTAAATGGAAGAGTCGGTGAATACTGCACAGTGATGTACAGAACACTGTGTTGTGGTCGAGTCTGGTCTGCTTTGGTCTGGTCAGGACTGGACTGGTTTCTATGTTTCTCTTTTCACCAGGCTAACCATTCCTATTGCCAACTCTCATCTGTCTGTCTCTAGCTCCTCCATGCCAAGTCTTTCGTTTCGTTTTCCCTCAAATATACTTGGAGCGCACAACTATCTACTACTAACTACTATCACTACTTTGTCTTCTTGTTCTTGTGGTTCCTCTCTCTTCCCATTCCCTTTGTTGTCGAGTATGCATTTATTTCCTTCAACTTTACTATGGCTGACTTAGCCATAGTTGTTTTGTAGTACAGTGCAGTGTAGTACAGTAGGTACAGTACAGTACAGTACAGTACAGTACAGTACAGTACAGTACAATGATGTGCTCTGGTTCTTGTACGTTAGTGAGCATGATTGTGTGAAGTAGTGGTGGAGGAAGCGACAGGCAGACAGACAGAAAGAGATGGAGAGGGAAATAAGGAGAAGAAGGAACGGTTGAATGGACTAGAAAAGCGAAATAAAAAGTGCAGTGGACTGAATAGGAGTGACTGAGTGAGGACTAGGACGAGAAGTACGCACTGTTTTACTCTTGGGCTGGTGGCTCGATCTCGATGCGTTGGTTGGATCGGTGGGTAGTTCAGTGGTGGATAATTCCTTCAACATTCTTTTCTTCCTTGACTCAAGCGAGCGTGCCAAAATTAGTAAAACACTAATTAATTCCTGTCCATAAAACCATGGATGGGTATTCATTCACTGAGCAAAGTCTAACGCTCATTCAGCTCAGCTGCTATTCCAAGCGTTGCCTTTGCTTTGCCTTGCGATAATGTAGCATCGTTGTAGACATCAAGAGAGAGAGAGAGATACAAGCAGGTAGTACACAGAAAACTGGATCGGAAGATTCGAACCTGCAAATGGATCTATCTTTGTACGTACTTATCTCCCTTCCTTATATATCCACTCATGTACAAACTTGATCTCATCTCTAATTCTGGGTTAGCATCCCACAGTCACACCATATAGAATTACATACTTATTCTCTCACTTTCTCCCCAAACAATTTTAATGAAGCTTCTTCATGCAATTGCCCTTAGTCAGCACATTTTCACATTTGCTATGTAGGTATTTACTTTTCGACCTTATGCTACACTATCGCACAGGAGTATATATAATATAGTGGGCATTGCTACTTGATGCATACCAATACCGATTTTACACTCCGCACAAACTCCGCTGGGTCGATGGAGGTACGCGTTTACGCGATAGTTTTTTTTTACTGCACTCATTGCGTCGTATTGCACTTATTCTGCAGCTTCACTTCCATATCTCCCTACGACCCGTTCACTTCGTCTTGTCTCTCAAAGTCATCCCTGTCAACTCATCCCATCCTATTCTCTCCGAAATTAATGCATTTTTCACTTTCACTAACTTTCTCCCTTCAATCGCACTTTTTCCACTTTCTCTCTCTCTCTTCCTCTCTCTTCATTTCAATTCCAACAATTTCTATTCAATCCAATTCGAATCAAGCTAAACCAAGCCGAGCTAGTGAATGTTGAGCATTTGGAACTAATTTAAAATTCGAGCAAGTAGTACTATTTGCCCTACTCTTTCAATACTTGCCGGTTTTCCAGTTGGCCATTTGACTTTGAGAATTCTATAATTAAACTTCCTTAACTTCCTTCTACACTTTCTCTCTCTCTCTCAGTCGCTCTGTCTTTATCATGTTACGTTCTGTTTGAGTGGATGTGGAAGTGAATATTGCACGTAAATAGAGGAGAGGAGGGAATGTGGATGAAGTGATAGTTTGTCAAGGGTGTATGTATTTTGTGGACTGGTTGTTGGTTCGTTGGAAGAATTGATGTGTAATGTGGACTACAAGTTAAATAGAGTTTATTGCACAATAGAAAAGGACTTTTACTCTAATTAGTCCATGTATGCAGTTTACTTGTCGTTTAGATGTGGAGTGGATGCAGTAGTCTAGCTCGTCTGGCTTTCACGTCAGCTTTCATTGTGACGTCTGTGCTAGCCTAATTCCGTTTTTCTGTTTTGGATAATTTGTACATTTGGAAAAGACAAGAGATAGAGCCATAGAGAGAGAGAGAAGTGCATGAACGGATTCTCAAGTACTTTCTCCGCTCTTTTAGCTTTCTCTCACTCATCATCGATCAGACTGAAACCAAGCGATGTAACATGTATACCTATGCAACCATAGACAGAAATGCTCATGTGGTCTTTGTCTCTTTCCTCAAATTGAATTCATTTCATGTAATTACTCAAACTGCTCATTTCAAAATTACCTCGAGAACTTGAATGAGCCCAACCCAGCCCAAGCCTGGCTAACAGGGATATTCACTCCCACAAAATACACAATAGCATCGACATCGACACGATGTCACTTTTCCAAAAATAACAAAGATAATTGCTATTGTATATTAAATATAGTTTCATGCCAATAATCCTCTGTCTTCTTGTGATGGCGATGACACAAACAACTCGCGCATGTTTAGACGTTACCGTACTCGCTCACAGGGAGCAGATATGAATTTTGTATCACATTCTGTTGGGCAATGTTCCATTCATCCACTCTTTAATTTTCCATTCCTCCCGCTAATCTTCTCCCTACATTTTACATGCTCCTCGTTTCCTATGTAGGTACCTAAAGTAACAAGCTTCCCATAGGAGCAAACCTAAAAAAGTAAACTAAACAAATGGGAAGGGAATACGGATGTAATCTAAAAGCAGAGACAAAGTGTGACAAGAGAACTTCTATAGAGGGAGAGGGAATGTGTATATGCAGTGTTGAGTCGTACCTACAGTTACAGTCTTAAACTCTTTGGCTTGTCTAACGATAAGTGAAGCGGCAGACGATGACGATGGTAGTATGGAAGGAGGAGAGAAGATGCATGAGCTCATTATCTTTTGCTTTCCTTTAATTCAGCATCTCACTTTCACAACCTATACGCTTCCCTATCGCACTCTCCTTCGTTATTTTTATTCCGGCTCAACTTTGTTCTTGTCCTCGAGCTTCTGAAGTTGATCTCAAGCATTTGCATGTTCACAAGTATAGAGAGAAGAAGACGAATATGTTTTTGCTCGTCAATTCACAATTTATTCGCTTCAAGTCGTTACGCCATTATACACTCCCGTCAAACATACATATAGGTACATAGCATGAGAAAGGTTCAAAAAAGCGTCCACACTGTTTTGTTTAAGTTTTTAAATTTCCTACAGTGTTGTAAAGTGCATTTTTGCAAAGAAAATATCCCGTGCTTACGCTCACTATACGTAAAACTATTGCAAAACGTGTGAAAACAAGGTACAAAATGCTTTATAATTTGTTGCAAAAAACGATTAGTTAAATCTATCGCTCACATAGCAAGATATGGTCGGCTTTTACGAATGAGGCATTTTGCAATGTGACAAGTTATCAGGATTTGCATCCCTCTACCAAAGGAGCTGTGATGCTTGTATGAATGCAGTGAAAAGAGAAGAAAGTAGATCTACTTTCGTTGGATTACGTTGGCGCGCTGTGGATGTCCTTGCCTTTTCGAATAGTAGAGAGCTCATGCTGTTAACACAATGTAACATTCCCACATTACTCTTTCTCACTTTCTCCAGCTACTTTCTTTAACATTTTTTACATAGTCGGGCCCAGAAGAAGAAGAAGAAGAAAATGAACCAAGATGAACGTCATCTTCTTTCTCCTCTATCAACTGACTCTCTTCTCTCGTCCTCTCTATATATAGCTGCTCAAATCCCACTACTATAATACTCAATGTGATCTATGTGGCCGCCAATGCCACAGCAATAGCCATTGCAATTGCCACCACAGCCACTTTTCTCCTCGTCCTCGTTTTCCCTTTCGCTCTCGTCGTCGTCCTTTCATCGTCAAATGGAGTCGATACTTGCAAGTACCCAGAAGAACGGCAACGATAAGTTGAACGGGCTTGGTAGCGAATTGACTTTTGCCTTGGTGCCGTTCTCTCTCTCTCTCTCTCTCTCTCTCTAGTTGTGCTGTTCTGTGGATATGGAAGTGGATAATACGGCGAGCATTGGGGTGTGCTGTAGAGGAAATGAAAGCGCAAGTGAGTCGAAAGACTCTGACGATTGAGAAGCAGGAAGTCGTCCATCATATTCCACACAGTCCCTCATGACTCAAGAACATTCCATCGAGACGCACTCCTTGCAAACAGCCAACGACCAAGTTGCATTCTCTCGCTCTCAGTCACTCTTTCCCTTGCAATGTTTCTACACGACTTGCATTACATTACATTACCGATTCCATTCTCTCAACGCAGAATGAGCGAGAACGAGGAGCATACAAGAGAGACTGACTGAGAAGGAAAGCGAGGCGAAGGAAAGAGTGAGTAAGGCAATGTATAGGCATGTTCAGACTGACTTGCTGACTTGACTTTCACCGCCACACCAACAGCCAACAGCCGGTCTCATCACCTACACAGCATACCAATTTAACAATCCAACAACCATCCCATCACCGTCACTCTTTCACCATACCATACCATACCATACCGTACCATACCATACTACGACCTTCACAATTATCAGTCGAATCCACAAAAAACTCTACCCCACTCAATCATGACTTCATGACTTCCTCCTTCCACACTACACTCCAATAACAAGATCAAATCTGTGCTCAGTCTTTTTTTCATTTCCGCACCTTCACCTGACCTTTAATTATCATATTTTGACACGGAGATGAAAATTCCGAGCAAAACAACCTTTCGTTTCCCTTACATTAAATTTCTTGTCAGCGAGGCAGAGAAAAATGATTCATTTCTCCAACTAAATGTCAGCTGTAACAAAAGTGTGGAGTCAAAAATTACATGCCCATGTTATTAAGTGTTGGTGATTGACTGGCACGAAAGTGCGAGTGATGTATAAGTTTATGTGCCGTAGGCTGATGAATGGAGGAAATAAAGCTACTGAATTACTTTTCATAAATATTATAATAATATAATAATAAATATACCTACCTAGGTATTTACATAAGCATATTATAGGCACGTATTGACCCGTTAGAAACCACTCATTTTTCAACCATGCATTTTTAAATTCAATTGTATAGTCCTTTTTAAACATAATCGTGCAAATGATTTGTAATTATGAAGATAAATTAGGTGTAATTTAATTTAAATAGATTTTATTATTTATACTTTTCCTTATGTACAAAAAAACTACCATAAATATCTTGTTTGTAAGCATTTACGCCTCATGTATAGGCACTTACGTTCACTTTTGAAAATATTGTTTTGGTTCCCATTGGGAAATAGTGAGTAAGATGGTCGTAAATTTTGTAATTACGACAAAAGTGCAAGTGAAGGCTATAGAATAGAAGCAAGACGAGTGTTCTCTTGTAAATTATTTGAGGACTTTCTCTCCTCATAAATTATGATAATATTGACGTGGTCACGCACCCCAAAAAAGGAAGGAGGTTTCCTCATCTCAAGTGGATGCTGGTTGGATCTCATTCTCCAGTTTTTGCTTGCGGTTCGTGGTTTGGTTTTTGGTTTGGTTTCGTTTCCACTTGCTACTAAAAAGGAGGACAATGGAATGGAGCTCTGTAAGCTCACATTTAAGAGGGAGGAAGAAAAATGATTCGAAACCGTAAGAGAAAGGTGAAGGGAAAATGTGAAGAAGGAAAGCTGCTTTTGATTCTCATTCCTAATTCCATCTTAGATCAGATTTGATGATTTCAGCTACATATTATGTTTTTATATTCGACCAATATTTTCTCTTCCCATACCTTTAATCCTTATCTCCTGTCTGTCTGTTTTAAATCTCGTTTGAGTTTTTGATAGTGATGAGTAGGAGATTAACAAGCCGGCAATTTCATCCCAACTTTCTCTTTACATTTCCATTTAAATATTTCTAAAGTCTTCTCATATCTCATCATCTCATGTCAGCAAATGTGACGGGATGATAAAAATCCGCTTTAAAATCAAGCCAAGGCATTATTCCAAAATCAATGGGTAGAATAGAAAACGTTATGGGATGATATGTCAATTACATGTTTGAATTAAAATAGAAGGAAAATGCATGTGATACGGTTTTATTTCCAGTTATTTATTTCCCTTGGAATATTTTTCACACACTACAGGCCATTTATTTTTTTTAGTTTTGATGCCTCCACTGAGTGTGTCTGTATGTGATTTATACGTTAGAATTTTATAGGTATTGGTACAGAAATAAATTTTTGCGATTATTTTTTGCGACGTTTTTTGGAAGAGAAAGGAAGTGAGAGAGAGGGAGAGAGGCAAAGGAATGAAAAACGTGTGTGTGTTGACGGGGAAAGTAGGGAAAGTGAGAGTACAAGGAAAGGAAGACGGGTGGAAGAGAACTGGCATTTGACGAAGGTGAGTTTAACGAATTCAATTGCTTGAGGCAGAGAAGACACCCATATGTGATGGATATTTAATGGAACGAGGCAAATCCTTGGAGAGCACAAGTGAAAGCATACAGTGTTCGTACGAGCGTAAGTGATATAAGGCAGAATTTTTTGCGATTGCGTAAAGGGGCTAAATGGCTGGTCAGGGACGGTACATATTCACTGCTGAACATACACATAAATATATACATACCTTCCTTCTATGTACATATACCAGGCATGTAGTTACTTAATGTAACAAACATGTGTGTGTGATTTCCTTGTGTTGGCTACAATTCTAAAATAGAAAGACAAGGAGAAAGTGAGAAAAAGTAAGAAAGGCGAGTTGGAATAGGACGAGTTGTTCGTTTCTCTCTCTCGTGGAAGAAGAAAGCAATAGAGACAGAGAAAGAGAAAAGAAAGAATATAGGAGAGCACTGCGGGATAAAATAGCACGCTGTTATCTTTGTACCGTGTCCATTGGGAAATGGTTAATGTGAGAGTCTGGAAATTGTGATCGATGCTTTGACGCAGAATAAGATTTGATAAAGGTCCAGATAAAGAATTGCTGACTATTTCCTACACTACACACACTTCTCTCTCCTCGCCTCTACTTGCTGCTTGCACCCAGCATCCTATGCACAAGAGCAATATCAAGAGCAAGGACAAGCTTAACTGGAAAAAATGAACATAAGGTTAATGCTACACTCTATTTATACACATCCACATACCCCCATCAGAGAGACAGGGACAGAGAGAAGAAGAAAGCAGGAACAATATCAGTAGTTTCTTTCACCACTTTCTTCCCCTCTAAAGACTCGTCCTGTCTTACTTCTGCGGCCACAATATTTTTCCTTGGTTTTCATTTTGCTTCTTGCCTACGTCAAGATTTACAAAGTTTTTTACACGTTACATTTACCCATACGTACAACCCTACAACCTTTTCCAATTCAAATACCTTTATGAAGCTCTCCAAGTTCTTCTCATCAGCATTAATTCGCTATATTTAAATGTGGCTAAATATTTTGATTTGATTGGATAATTAATTCAAAAATATAATTCGAAATTCTTTCAGGACTGAATTACATACGTTTGTTTTTTAAAGTCTTTCCTGCAATTTTAAAACGTTCTCTACATAGAAAGTATATTTCTTGACTTTCTTCGTGTAGTGGAATATACATGGAGGAGCGAAGAGAATCGGGTGGCGTATTTTTGAGTTGGATGAATGACAAAGGAATTACAGCCATGGCAGCGAGAGAGGGAGAGAAGCAGGACTAAGAAATCCCATCCATTTTACATTTTATCTAGAATGGAGTTTTGTGGACAAATCTGTCTATCTGACTTTTTTTTATATTGCGTGACAAATTTGCATTTAGCCAGGCCATCTGTAAAAATGCCGGAAATGTGTGTGGCCACGTCTCGATCCTCAAGGAACATGGAACATCCATGGAGAGCTACGGAGATGTTTCTTACTTGAACTAATGTACATGTAGTACGTCCAAGTCTGCACTTTCCCCTTTCCAAGTGCTTCGCTTCCATTTCCCGCTTCCACCCTTTATCTCTTGTACATTCTTGTCACGCAAATGAATTCCTACATTTTCACATCCTAATAACTACAGACGATTGTTCTTTCTGCAAGACAGTGTCAAGAGAAGAGAGTTTGCATCAGAATATACATACACATAACACATCATACCGCCCGTCCATCTTCAACAATCCTATGCAACTACATTTATGTTGCGGGCTAGAAATCTGACTTTTTAAAAGCTGGAATGCGATACAACATTAGGAAAGTTGAGTGCTGATGGATAGAGTAAACGTACGATGAAAAATTAGTCAGAATGTAAATCAATTTGATCCACACATTGAATTCGAATGGACTGTGTGCACGGTGAATCATGTGTAAGCTAATGAGCTTTGTTTAGCTGGCTATAGTCCTGACCTGTACATACAGACTGGATGACGTGCGTGTGTGTGTTATCTGTCAATCGTCACACTATCCCGTGAACTAACTGGAGTCCAGAACAAAAGCAAGGAAAGGTCCGGGGAACGGGGATCTATTACATCACATCGGGACTTTGGCTATCGCCATTTACTACTTCCTTCCACGCTCTGGTCTCTTCTACTATATGTATGTACATGATTATAGCTATAACTATATATAGGTGTGTTATGTGTGGAGGGGCTTGACAACTAACTGGAACTGAGATCGAGGGTTTAGGACTGAGGATCTCTTTAGAGTGCAAAAGAGAGAAAGCGTCGACGACTGGCTTTTGTACCGTCAAGAAATCTGACTCGTAAGCTTTAATTAAAGTCTATAAAATGGGACGCGCGAAAGGGAGAGAAAGCAAGGGTCGCCATAAATCAATTACATAGCCCATTAATCTTTTTCACCACGGGGCGAAACAAAACACCCAGCCCCAAACCAACCCACAACTAAACAAAATATCCTTTTCATTCCAATGACCAAAAACCAAGAACCAAAGCCAAGTGAGCAGCACACTTGTGCTTCTTTAGCCCATCCTGTCCTCTTCTGTCCTGTCCTGTCCTGTCCTTTTCTACAATAACTAGCGACCACCACCAACACATACATATACATATATAAGCTCTCTTCCGCCTTCACCCAATTTTCAACATTCCTAAATCTTATCCCGGGAAATATTACACTTGTTTTCGCCTATTCTCGTCTACTAGGAATGATTTGCTAGGCTGCGAAGAATGCGTTGGCGAAGTGATGTTGATGCTCCTTTTGCTGCCTGTTTTTGGTCACTTGAAATTTATTTTCTAAATAAGCAAACATTTCGCTTGACTTATATATATGCGAATAATAGATGACTAAAGGAGTTGGAAGACGATCTAATATTTTTTCTTGAGGTCATGTAGTTCCTCTGGCCTTCTATCTGGTCTGGCCTGGCCTGGGTAGAGAGTATGAAGCCTAAAGGGAAAATGCTACAATACACCACCGCGTGCTTTACAGCCGTTTCTTGCTCATCATATTGAATGTAAGGAGAAAGATAAATAACTTCTCTTCTCAATGTCTGATGCTGGGTGACGGAAACGCATGGAGGAAGGAGAGATACCAGAGAGAAGTCCGAACATTTTGCTATAATAAATACAAAGACGCGTGTCTCCCGACCAAGTACCCACTTGTCCTCACAATCTAAACAAACATGTGTAATTCATATTACAGATAGCAACGCGTAACTGTTACTCGAGAGTAGAATAGCCAATATGCAGGTCACCGTTCTGTTAATAATTATATTTTTATAAATATTTATTCAACTCCGACTGCAATTCTTACTTTCACAGACTAAATTCAACCTAAAAGTTTACAACCCGATTGCGGTCAATTCCAGAATTTTCCTCTCCATTCCTACAATACGTCCACACCGACTTGTACTCAATCGCTATACCCGAACGTTGTGTTTGTTGTATGTCATAGATACTGTTGCTTCAACATTTTTCTTAGCGTCCTTAATGCTATTTTACAGTCTCGACACACACAGCACATCAACTGCATTAATACCCTGCGCAAATTATTCTTTAATACTATGACTGGAAAGAAATCATAATCAAAATGCGACATATGTGACAGAAAGTTCGATGCAAAACCATAGGCAGGTAGTTAATAATACCGGCAGCAGCCTTTTAAGAAGGGCAAACCGGATCGTCTACACAGAAATGTCCATGTAAGGAAAAGCTTTGTGGAAATACAAGGAAATGGATATTATAGGAAATCGACTTTGAATAGCTGAGGTGAACGCAGGAGCCACTAGGACCCACAAGGACATTGGTGCCCAAACTTATATATGAGGGTGACAGTAGAAGATGTTGCCTCTCTCTCTCTCTCTCTCTCTCTCTCTCTCTTTCTCTACGACTATGGCTCTCGTATTTCCTTAAAATCCAGTTCAACTCTGGACTGGTCTATATAACGTACTTTCAGAACAGTCTCGACAACTTGCCATCTCACTTTTACTTTATTATAGATGCAATACCATGTACCATCAGCTTGTGCCATGGCTACATCGTCTATATAATGTAGATACATATACAGGTAATCCAATTCTGACAGAAGCAGTTCAGCTCCACGCGTCTCCGCTTCATACATTCAAGGCAAGACATCTCCTCCTAACAATGCTTATATCATGAGAATTTAATGAACTTTTGACAGAGTTTCCCATTACAAACCTCCTCTTACATTCTTGATCCACTCTTTAAGGTCAAACTACTACTTTCCCTCAACTTTCACAACTTGCTATTCCTACAACTATTTCAACCTACTCGACGTACTCATGCTCTCATACTTTAGATTCAAGGTACAAAATACCACATAAATGATACTCAAAGACGCCAGCATTTAATCTTACTCTTTAAGGTGGTGCATATTTTCCACCCCATATACAGATCATTACAAATTTACAAGAACAAGAAGAGCACATCATATCATCTCTTGGAGAAGTTAAAGAAGGACAGGGACAAATAAGTTTCCATGTTTGGAATATAATGCAACGCATTAAGGATTTTAAGAGAGCAAATACCTAAATGCTCATCTATCCGTCACTGTAAAATTTACACAAATCTTCCCAAAAGATTTGTTCAACTTTGTCACCTCAAAAAATCCATGTTGCTACATATGTATGTGTTGAATAATTATTTAAAAAATAAAGTAATTTGAAGCCTGTGCGCATTTTGCACCTTCAACACAAGGATCATGAATGTTGAAAAATGTTACACATTAAAAAGTCTTTTGGGCCTGCTTCGTTCCAAGCTACAAAGTTGTTACAGCTGCACCAGTGATGTATAATATAGTAAGTGAGCAAATTGGATATGTTCCCGAGAACTACACGAAAAAAGTAGTTATGCAATCTAGTTACATGCGGTTACTTGTAATCTGGGAAGGGAAGGGGCTGATAGGAGATTCATGCATAAATAATAACCAACACTTGCTTATTTGCTCGGAGAGTGACTAAATACCAAGGACCAGGAGCAGTTTATCATGGCACGCCATGTGGCTAGCGGGAAAGGAGACTCGGTCGAAGGGAAGTCAGATAGATGAATGAAGGGACCGGAAAAGAATGGTGACCACAGATTTGTAAAATGTGCTCCACATAAATACCATTTTGGAACTCACCACTTTCACTCCTCCAACGCGGTTCTCATCCACATTCAGAATGCAGTGTTCAATCCAAAAGCTCAAACACCATGACCACGTGGATTATGGATTCATAATAATTCATAGGTTTGTCAGACACAACATGGAACCCACAGGGAACAAGGAGAGAAGAGTGAGGAGAGAGAACCACATACCATTTCCTTTTCCCTTTCCTTACAGCATGCATAGTTTAATGGGATATAGTGTAACCCATGGATAGGTATAAAGAGACTCAACTACACCATCATAGACACCGAATAGTAGAATCGACCCACAATGTCCTCATTTAGTTGAACATGAACATGAAAAGTAAGAGTAAACAGTAAAGAGAGGGAGAAAGTAGGAAAAGTACAAGGAATATATGAAGCAAAAACATGATCTAATTTTATTCGATTTATGATTCACCATACATTCAGTTTTCACTTGTAACTACATTACCCCACACAATCCACACAATCCAATTCAAGCAAACAACCTCACCAAACCCGACCTAACCAAACGAAATCATAGCAAGCCAAGTGAAAGCAAGTGAAAGGAAAGGAACATAACAGTAACAGCATGAAGTCTCTGTCTGTCTCCTGCATACTAAAAATATCCCAAATAGCAGATATCAAATGGTGAATACAAAATTCAAAATACAAAATACAGATTTATCTCACAATGGAGTACAATAAAGTACAATACTCCCAATTTACAATGAAGCTACGTGCGTACACATATAGCACAGTGTATCTGTATGCATACATCCACTGTAAATTATGGGGAAAATGTTGCACATTTATTCTAGTGTCAGCGTATACAACGTATAGACAGTCTAACCCAGTCATGTGCTCAGTTACACAGTGTGTAACTATGTATCCGTACACTCCGTACAGCCTCATCCTTGCATCTATTAATTACGAACATGATCTATGTGTCTATCGCTTCATACCATAACCCATAACCATCCTTTCTCCTCCACTTTCCCTTCTGCTCTCTCTTCCTTACCCACAAAGCACTCGCTTAGTCTACATTTTGGGTATATGTCGCTGCTCTTGCCATTGTCATTGATATTGCCGTTGCCGTTGCTGTGGCTTGCTTTTGCTTTTGCCACCGCTCCTGTCTGTTGTTCTCTATCTGGAGAAACCATCTCCGTCTCTCGATATAAAGTCTACAACCTCCATGTAGTAATGATAGGGATACAAGTGTCTATAAGGCACATGCCACCTATCTATAGATATATGAAGGTATATACGTGGAGTAATGTAATGGAGGGAAGGGAAAGCGATGGATGATATGGAATGAGGAATGAGCAAGTAGCGAGGAAGAGAGGACACGACACATGTTCTTTATGTTCAAATCCGCCCATCCATATCATACCTTTCTATTAACTTAACTTTCTCTCCCATTTCTATGTACTATCTTCCCTCGGCTCTTCTCCAGTGTCCTGTCCCCTGTCCTGTCCTGTAATTACACGTGTAGGAGCAATAATAGCAGTCGCATTAGGAGTATATGGATACATTACCCATTGTTAACCTAGGTATATGTAGGTATCTGGACGCACATCTCTCTCTTTCTAGTGTGTTTCAGCTTGAGCGTCCAGAGGAGGAAGAAAGATTGCACAAGCACAATACTGATGCATTCATGAGTGAGCGACCAAATCGCATTACCATTACGAATTACGTATGGCGAACGGCAAATGGAGAATTGCGAATTTCAAATAACGAATTACACGTATAGCAAACATCAAGTCGAATTCAGCCACTCCCACCACACACTCACTGTCTTTCTCCATGTCCACAATTTCTATGTCAATGTTCAGATACCTTTGTAGTAGGTACATCCATGAGTACATGCATACGTGCACATGTATAACCTTTACCATCCACCGATCAACCATCAAATGGTACTTTCTCTAAAACCGGAAACGTTGCCAACACAACGACGTCACAGGATAATAGCGGAGCGTAACGTTACTCCAACTCGAGCGTTTTGCGTAACATAATATTGCACAAGGATGTATGCAGTAGCATTATAGTAACGTGGGATTGAAAGTAGAGTGAACGTACAGTCAAATTCGGCAAAGGAAAGTAGCACATGTAACAATTTTCGGAGAAAGCATCTTTCTGTGGTTTGGTTAGCCTTGTCTGGCATGGCCTGGCAAGCTTTTTCTCGCTTTCCCTTCCTCTTCATTTCTCTTTCTAATTTTGCCCTTCCTCCGTATATAGTCGACGATTCCTGTAATTTCCACTTTCTACATGATTTTCAACTCTCCACTAAAGACCACAGTGCAATACTGTAATTACCAGGACACGGTCCATGTCCAAACCATACCAACAATTTATGACGCTAAACCCAACCCACGTCACATATGTACAGCAGTTATACATATGTATAATGTATTCTGTAGACATACAACATATAACATCATCATCATCATCATAATCATGACCATCATCATCTTTCATGTTTCCCTTTCCCTCAAATACGAAAATATAGTAACTTAATAATCCGAAAATTCAAAGAGAGCTTTCTACAGTCCCGGGATTCCCAACAAATTACAAAAATTCCGTGGTCATAATTTGTCCTCGTAACGTAAAAGTTTAGCCACGGAATCGCCACCTACATAATTGTACGTGATTGTTTGTAAATGGATTTAGTGCGAGTGGAAAGAATAACATGGTGAATAGTAAACAAATAAGTGTATGAGTGCAGATTGCCGTTTTTGCGACAAGCCTCGCAGCTTCCATTGTAATAAATAATAATGCATAATAAATGTACCCAAGTAGATGTGAGGCTATGAAGGAATGGAATGGGATAAAACGAGGACGTGGACATGACATGTGAGAGAGGAAATAGGGAAAAAAGTGGAGCGAGAGTGCATACATACATGCAGTGAAAGTTAGTTGCTTATACATAGGTATGTAATGTGCATTGAGGCTGAGAGTGCAAGTGTGGAGTCTGTGTAAAGTAGAAAATTGTATAAATTGGTATAAATTGGTATAAATTGATATAAAAAGTGAATGAACTTGCCTTCATGAGAGTGGTAGAGGTAGATGATATTATTCCATCCGTAGTAGGAAATTGTATCAATCACAGCACGATGAAAGTCGGGCCTCATGCTCGTGGCAAAATCCATCAGTGATGAGACCATCTGGACAGAGAGAGTTAACCACACTCTAATTAAATTACCATCAGCTACAAGCTCACCACTATTCCCTCCGATTTCATATATACATCACATACATTGCATTTACTCTCCTAAAACATGGGAGAGAGCACTTGTTCCCTGTACCTATAAATGTACATTAGCCGCGGTTACATCTATGTATGTATTCCTTTCATATTTATACGTGGACCGGGACCGGTACTGTACTTCCGCTGTCGTCCTCCCCGTCATCGTGATTATTGACAAGCAGGGATGACAACGTGTAATGCCGTATCGTCACAACACATTATACATGACCCGTACATGGCATACTTTGCCCAGACAAACTTTTCCCTCTCCCTACAGGACAGCTGGTAGTCTGTAGACTGTTTACTGTGGTCGATCGTGTCGTGTCGTCATCATGCTCGTCTCGCGATGCATATGATCGTAGGTGCATTTAGAGAGAAGAGAGAGATGCGAAAGCCTGTGTGTTGTTCGTGATTTGATGTGTGAGTGAGTGGATGAGCGAGTGAGTGAGTGAGTAGGTTTCAATTGAGAGCAGTAGTCCTACTAAACATGTTCCATTACACACTGTTAACTTTCACATGTTCCTATAATGTCCTTCCATGCCTGCCATTCTCATCTCCGCCATGCCCAGCATCACAGATCCCATAGACAGACGCACGTTTGTGCAGTGGAAGACGAGAAGGAGTGAACGACAAGAAGAGCGAGTTAATGCTAGTATCCAATAATGTAGTAACAGTAATGATGGTGTAACTTTCTAGCTAGCGGCTCTACATTAATAATGCATCATATCCATGAAACAAAATCCGATAATAGACTAGTTTTCAATCGTTCATCCCACTAACACTCTTTCCCACAGCAACTGCCTCTCAATATCCTCGTAGTCTATACCCGTATACGTATACCTCTCTTCTTCCCCAGAGATCCCATTCCCCTCTCTCTCACTCTGTGTGTGTGTGTCACTCTCATCCTCCCTCTCCTATATACATATACTGTCTATTTTCACAATGGAAATTCGGAATATTGTGCTGTGCTACAACAAGGATACTTTTGTCTGATATAACTATCATCGTCAGTTTAGTTCACATCGCACCATCAGTCTTCACTTGTTCTTGTTCTCTGGTTACTTTCACTGCATGGTGATAAGTGGCGAAGAGCTAATGGGATTAACTAGAATTATCGGCAAAAGAAATTAGAGTAGCTCAGAATTTCCTAATAACACCGCATCGTCTTCGCTCCATCCGTAACTCACTTGTTTCTCTCGAACACATGTACATATGTGCGTATACATGTATGATAATACACTTTATCCAATTTTATCCACGCATAGATATACAGATAGGTAGGCTTTCTCAACTTGGCTATAGTTGTCTACCTCTTCTCATCCTTATACCATCAACTTATCCACATGGACCAAATTTCTTCTTCACTTTCACCGATACAGATTCAAATCACCGACGTCCTTCAGGTTCCAAACAACTCCTCTTCTTCTTCTTCTACTTCTTGTTCGTCTCGTCTTTTCACTTTTCTGAATATAATCCAAAGTTTTTCCTATTCTTTCACTTTTCTTCATTCTCCTTGGCTTTCGAGCATAGATACTGCAGTGCAGAGCGAACGAGTGTAGCAACAGTTTACACTTTTCCCAGTAACCTCATCCCACTTGTCTTCCACAAAGTCTTGTGCAGATCTGGTTCTGGTCCTGGTTCTTGTTACAGGCTCGACTAATATGTAGGAGAAGAGCAGGAAGAAGCAAAGTGAAGGTGAAAGTAAATGAATGTGCGGTCGATGTAGACGATCGTGGTTGATGCTAAAACTTGGTAAACTGTCATTTATAAACGATTCGAGAGTGTATATGGAGATGGACGGGAGAAGTATGTTGAAAGAATGGAATAAAAACTTGGTGGAATATCACAAACTCCAACTTGAGTCTCGTCCTACCAGGTTAGTCTGATAGTTTCTTTCTATTTGGAACCACAGCGGAGTATTTTGGGAAGAACATAGTTCTTATCTATCTAGAGTCAAATAAAGATCTTGTTTCACGCATGTTTACACTGTAAAAACTAAACAGTCTTCAGAAAGGAAAAATTCATCTCTAACGCTAAAAACTCGTTTCTACTAAAATTATGAGCGCAGTTAAGATACATATAAAAACATCACCAGCGTATCTTGGTACACATCTTGGACTGAATGATGAGCTTTAGATGCATTTTAGTTTTTTAGGACATCAAGTGAACTTGTGATACATTCTACCTGTTTTCATATTCACTTTAATTACAAGTAGATTCTTGACATTTCAGATGCGCCAGTTTTTACAGTGTATGTGGTTATGACTGATAGGTACTTTAGAAAGATTATATATATGTAATTATAAACGAACTTAAAATATCCATCTCAAGTTCATTTAAACATCACTAGGTAGTTTTGTGACACTTGATATACGTATCTTGTTATTTTAAGCTGATTCATTTGTAGAGTGTACATGAAGCACGTAGGATATTCCGGGAATAAACATGAAATTTGATTCCAGTATACAACTAATTGCCACTTAATTTGGTACTAGTTTCAAAATTAAGCCATGATTTTTAATTTAAGATTTTACTCCATACTTAGACCCTGTACAAAGTTGATTACATAATTTCAAACTTTAAAAGATTTAATACACTTTTACAGAGTCAACTTACCAATGATTGGCTTGTAAACAAAATAATTTTTTAAATCATAACATCGCCGCTGCGAAGAATTCTGTATGTGCACTTAAATAATATACAAAAAATATCATTTATCTGACTGACTGAGGAACGAGTTGTCAACTTTACCCTTCTACTAAACTGTTATTTGTGTCGTGGCTACGAGTTTTATTTGACTTGGAGAGAGAATAGTGATAATGCAAAGTTGTACAGTTCTAACTGTGTATTGGGAACGTGTGCTATAATTATCTTCACTGGAGGATATCTGGTATCATTTAAAAGAGAAGATTATCTTAGAGGAAGATCCGATGGAAGATCTGGGGATATTGCATACAGTTTTGGATGTGCTCTTTTTTTCGTCAAAAATATTAAAGGTAAATAATAGCAGGGGAATCGACTGCACGCATATAACTAGAGGAAGTACGGTACTTTCTCTCCCATAAACTTCACACATATAAACATACATTTTTCGACGATCTTTCCAACCAAGGTACTTCTAGGTATTTACTTGAAAGTTATAGGTTTTTTTGGTTTACTTACCTTCTCGGGGAACCACGGGGTCAGAAATGGCATCTGGAAGGTGTTGGAGTAGGAGTGGAAAGTGTCAAAAGAGTCCGGACTCACAGCTCCCATCATGACATAGACGCCCCGTGAAAAATGATTGCAAACTACAAGAGAAAGTAAGAAAAAAGAAAGAAAGTTGTACAACTAGTCAATGAACAAACTTTATATTTACATATGGCATATACATATACGGTGGAGTATAGGAACCAACGTGTAGGTGTGTGCATTTCAACTTGTAAATCATTCTTGTTCTGGAAACAAGTAGGTGCATACATATGCACAGAAGCCCAAGTGTTACTAATCATGTATACAGTGAACTAACATAAAGTGTCACTTTGACTATGCTATATGCACCCACTAGGGATACTTATCCATTCTGTTGAATTAGAGAAGTAAGAATCAACTTCCCAAGTTCAACTTTCATCTGCGACTACACCACACTCACATACACACTCTCTCCCTCAGTATACCTTTGGTGCTTGGGTACAAGTATAAAGATCTCTAGCTATTTAGCTGCTTATATCCACGCCACCTAATCAATAACGATAATGGCAAAGTTTCATTACCCTCATAACTTATGTACCGTTATGGATTCATCAAGGATTGTCCCATGGGAAACTCTTGAATTCTCAACTCCCTACCAAAACCCCATGTCCGTCCGAACCCTTTAACTCCTTGCCTCTCTACCTACCTACACACACTATTTAGCTACTTTCTCCATTAGAATCAGTTACTCAATCTTACGCACTATCATATCCCACTAGAGGAGAGTGAAAGGACCACTGAAAGTTGGTTGGCTCGCTTAGTTTTGGCAATCAAGTCAGCCCAAGCCAAACCAGACCAGGCCAAACCAGCCAAATTCAATATAAGTATGTACATGAATTCACACAAAGTCTAAAGAAAAGTGAAAATTTTGGATAGAATAGGATTAGTTGTGAGTAGAAATTATGAAGAAGCATGGTGGAGAAAGTGGAGTGGGTGAAAGCTTGGGGAGCGGAATGGCGAGGGTAGATAGCACATATATGTATAAAATGATGATATGTGAAGTAAATGAGTTGGAGAAAGTAGATGTGGATAAATTGAGCGCGGACAGCGAACTGCGGGCATCTGTTCCTCCCATACACATTTCTATTGCCTTGACTATGCTATGCTCTTCCTTCCCTTACTCCTCTCTTCCTTGCTTCTCATCCTTCTCATCATCATCATTATCATGATGAGCATCGCAAAGAAGTTGAACAAGCCAAGACATGATTCTTGTTTCCTTCAGCTATTATTCCTCATGTTTGTCTTTGTCTGTCTCTGACGCGTACTCGTGCTTTCTCCTTCCTTATTTCACCCAACCTCATCTTTCTCCATTCCCTTGCTGTCAAGCCACTATGGCTCTGCCGCTGCTTCTCACATACTATGTGCTACTCGCGTTTCGCATTTCTACCAGAAAAACCATGTCTCTCTCATACATTTCTTATGCCATCCTATAAAAGGGAAAGCACACCACTATGTAAGCACTTGGATAGCTGGAACAAATGGAGACAAACTTTTCTACAATTAGCCCCACATTTCTTCAAACAAGTCTACAACCTTTTCACTTTCACTTAACAAGTACCACTTTCCACAGCTATGCAATGGCAACCAGACTTATTTACTTAAAGCAGTACAGTGCACCTTGAGATCGTGTAACACTCGGACATTCATCGTTACCACTGCATGAGTGGATACAAAATGAGAACGATTCACCTTACGGTTCTAGTCATATCGTTGTCCTCTAGCTACCTTTCTCTAACCTTGTGTCAATTTAATCGAAAGTCTACAAAATTAGTTGTCGTTTAGAAGAATTGTAAAATACTTTTTTATTTGTCAAGGATGCTGTAAAATTGCAATTTTAGTTACAGATACTTATGTAGTTATACGTACCTATTTTCTTTCAAACACCGTTAGAATAAAAATCACAAATTTTGCTCCTTTTACCTAAGAAAAATGCGTAGTTTCCAATAACATACTCGAGTCTTTACCTAAATCATATTTCAAAAGACACTAGACTCCTACACACAATGATTCATTTCACATACAACCGTGACCTAGAAGTTTAACCAATCTTTAGCATATTTAGTATGTACAACTCGAATACCATTAATTTCAACAAATAGTTTTTATCTGGCTATCTAATTTATGTAATTTGAAACAACACAAAGCACGGTCAATATAAACGGAACCATTGTTTCAATTCAATTCAATGCCACAGTATAATTGAGAACCAGACGTTTCAAGGGAATGCATTGCTCCAAATTGTGTTTTGAACTTGAGAATGTACTACAACTTTTTATCGTTTATGAATCCGTTGCACAGTGGCAAAATCTCTAAGCATCGCAAAACGTAGCAGTGAACAATATTTATTCCTCGCAGTACTCTAGACAATTTAATTTTAATTTTTTTCACGAGAGGCAAAAACAAAACATCTGTCAACATATATGTAACTGGTGAAAGTTGCTGATCTGGTACTTTCGAAACTTGCTACCGATCTCAAAGTAAGAAGTCTAGTATTTCAAGACCTTGTAAAAATGGGCGCAACGGGAGCAAGTGAGTGAAAACTAACGATATGGTTCCAATCACTATTGTATTATGGGTGCTTTTGCCGTCAAGATGGAGAAATGTTTATGTGAGCATCTTCATGGCATTATATGGCATGGCATTCAATTTCATTCCAGCATCACATTCACTTGACCCCCGCCAAAAATGAATAACGAAAACAGAATACAGAACAAAAACAACACCTACAGCCGGAGTGGAGAAAGTGTCACTTCTATTTTTTAAGAAAAAAGGTACCAGTAAAAATAGGGTAGGGAAAAGCGGGATTAGAAAATAAACAAAGGGTGATATAAAGCGAGCTATAAAGCCATGCATTGACATGCCAATCTCGATGTGACGATCGTACACGTTGTTTCATACAGGTCTTGCGTGACATGTCAGGTATCAGCTCAGAACAAGTGCTATTTTCCCATTATGTCTTCATTTTAGCTATCGCCTTACCATCTCCGTAGCCAGGAGAAAACCAATGTTAAAGTCAAGGTAATCGCCAACTGCCAAAATGCCAGCGTATAAAATCGTGATTAGCAAGGAAAAGAGAGGAGGATAAAGCAACTTTAGCATGCGTTGGAAATACTGTTTTTATTCCCATAAATATCAAAACTACATACAACTGGTGAACATGGAATGTGTTAAAAATAGTGGACCTGGGAGTCATTCATACCATTCATAAATTCATGAATTTGTAGATCCATAGATATACACATTTTGCAGGAGAAAGTGAAAGAAACCAAGTTGAAAACTAAAGACACATATTCACCCTCAGAACTACTCAAGCATACTGGACTTGTTCCAACAATGAATGTAGACGAAATAAAATAAATTTTAGCAAAAAATCATTGCGGTATCTACATCTACATTCGACACTGCACATTTGCTGCACACTTTTACTTTCTCCTCTACCTTCACTTCCCTATTACTCATCTAAAATGATGATTGAGTACATTGACAAGACAAAAAATGTAACCTTTGGCTATCTTGGCTAGTTTCTAAAAGTGGACTTTCACTTTCTTCGGTGGACGAACTACGTGGAAATAACTCCCAAATAGTTACAATATACCTTTGTATGTATGACCATTGTCCTTTCCTCGTGAAACTAACGTAAGGACGCAAGTAACGAGAGCAGGACGAGGATGAGAAATAAAGGTAAGGGAAGCTTGAACGATATAACGATTAATGCGCAAGAGAAAGACAAGGGAAAGGCGAAGGAAAAAAACAACAGCAAAAAATTCAATGATTGAACCCTTGTAGATGAAGCATGATGATCAGGGCAAAGTGAAAGTGGATGGGATCTAGTTTCATAGTTGCATGAAAAACATTGACTTTCTTTCGTCGCGAAACGAACGTTTTGCCCGGGGGGAAATGTATGCCTAACCATCAAGGTATGATTTGAAATGGATGAAATATATAACTATAAGAGTGGAGAAGGAGAGATGACAGAATAAACTGCAAGTTGGAGAAAGTTGGGGAAAGTGGGAGACACTAGAGTTAGCTGGTCATTCGTGGAATTCATTGGAATTCATCCTGAAGCAGGTTACTTGACGTCCTCATGATTCTGATTCTCAGATCTCTTCTCTCTCGCTCTCTCTCATCCCAACTCAGCTCATCTGATCTCATCTGATGGAGAGAGAACGACAAGTTGAATGACGAGCCACTTTGTTTATGCAGCACACAGACTACCCCGACATACCAATATCCAACATCCATCTATCCATCTATTTCGCGGAGAAAGTCAGTCTCTCTGAGATACACGCACATACAGTCCCAACTTTCACTTCACTTTCCCTGAACCCATACATACTGTTCATACATGGCATCCAGCGGACACATAGTTGAGGCATGAGAAGCATTTTAGAAATTCTCGACTAGATTACAGCTTGTCCTACGGGGATTTCTTTGTCCACTTCTTTCTTGCTTTCACTTTCCCTTTCCTTCTCCTTAGTCCAACAAGCCAGCACACAACTCGAGCATGGACGGGAGAGCATATATACCCTCACATTTTTTGATTGGCCGACTCATTCCTTCTCAAGGAAATTCAATAAATTTTCTCTTTTTGTCAACTTGCTTTCTCTATCTCTCTTTCTCTCTCCCTCGCTCTCTCTCGTCTCTTTACTGTTCGTTAAGCATGGGAAGATACTAGGAAGTAAGAGAAGAGTACTTTTTTTCGATACTCAATACAACATACCATGCCACACTGGTATGCACTATAAGGAGTTGGAGTCAGAGTGCGAGGCAGAGTCAGAGGGGACTGACACTCTTGTCGCTCCAAGTGGAAAATTCAAAGTCCAATTCCACTTTGAAACTTTGAATTTGTCTGGACCCAAATCATACATGCTTCCTACCATCCCAACCCATTTCGTTTCGGTTGCAAGTTCGAATTCGAATTTTAAGTAAAAAATTGTGCGACTAAAATCCGAATCCAGATTCAAATCTATCCATCTTTCCGCCCGCAATGCCCATGCACAATCATACACAAACATACAATTAGTTTACTCTCTTGCTCCCTCAATGGTGTTGCATCGATCCTTTCATTCAAACAACAAACAACTTCCGTCGAGGGTGAGGGACCTCCCCCTCCTTTCCCTTCCTTATTTATAAACAAGACATGCAATCCCTTCCCTACTGTCATTCTTTCCCCTTCCTTTCTTTTTGGAGCAATGAATGCGTCAATGAGATTATATTGATAAGTGGACACTTATGAAACTATTTCGCTGTAGATTTAATTTAATTCAATTTAACTTTCTCTTTTTACACTTTGTAGCACAGACTCGAAGTTGGGTAGTTTGAGATTTTTAAGTAGGTAGTTAGTTTTGGGTAACTGGTTGGAGGAGTGTGGTGAGAAGACAGTTGTCAAAAGGGCTTCCTCATTACAATGGTCTCACTCTCTTCTGATCCTGTAGTCTTCTGAACGCACTCTTATGACCAGAAAACCATAGTTTCAGGCTTAATTTCTACTCTTGCCACTGTAACGTAATCATAAGTTGTATCATATTTTGATTTAAGCCAAAGATACGAGGTAAGGAGAGAGTGGAGCACAGTGGAGCATGGGATTTTTGTCCCTTGCAATGAATTTTATTGGGGTGACGGTGACATTATGAGGGCCATCTCTACTGCTTTGCAATGATAACCGTAACTGCCATGCCATGCCATCTCATGCAATACTATACCGTACTATGTTATGGCTTTGGGTTTTGCATGACTATCACTGACTTTCCCCTATATTCTGCATTCTTATTCCAGCAACGTTCGAAAATGTGAAAGCTAAAGTACCATTATATTTATACGCATTACTCAGTCGGTGGGAGTACAAGTACAACGAGTATCACCCACAACCAAATAGTCAACCATCCAACCAAACCACCCGAGTGAGTACTTTCTCCCTTCTTAGATATGCTCCATAGATAGATGCAGAGATAGTCGTTTTTGCATGCATGAGAAAGAAGGGAAGGAATAGTTATTATAGAAGGACGGCGATGGAAAGGATACAGATATAGGTACCTACCTATATGGATGTGAGTGCAATCCGTCGTCCTCGTCGTCGAATTGGGACGGCGCTATCTTTAAATTTGGGCTAAATATAGATACGCTGCTTTTCGTATTTCGACTCGCGGAAGGGAAACGAAGGTATACGGAATTTGGTAGAAAGTAGGGGAAAGTAGATAAAAGCATTAGAAATACATGGGCTATTCCCTATCTTTACTTTCATCCGAGACACTATCACTTCCTCTTGCTCTCCTTCCATCCTTTCTCTCTCACTTTCCCTTCATGTCTCCTTTTCCCATCACACTGTGATAGCTCCACACAAGTCCATACATTACATCCTCTACACACCACTTTCACTTTCTACATTCTAAATACGTGCACCGTGTCGCACTTGTACCCAGTGGCACTTCACTCCACGTCGCTACACTGCACTGCACTGCACTGCACTCTTCTCAAAATCCTACTCTACTAGGTACTTCTAGTATGTCATGCAAAGACTCTGTACACTCGTAAGCCCTCACAGTCGAATGGAGAATTGTCTAAGCATATTCCACAAAAAATGGTTGCCACTATTACCAAATATTTGCACAATATCCTTCAGGTATCCTTTCACTAGAATATATAAAGCAACGACATTTGGTTCAATTTTGACTAGATGCGACTTAATTTAAGGTAACTTTTCATTTAAACTTACTAATTATATGCATTTGCGAAGCCATATTATTTCATGTGTAACACGTTATAAGCTCAGGTTCTCAGCTTGCCATTTTGACTTACAGATAAACTCGAGCCGAAAGTTGGGTTCTATTTTTAAAAAACTCTTGTGGAATCTCAAATCCTTCCCCCTCGTCTCGCCTTTCACATGTGGTATTTTTAGGAGGATGAAAGAATAGACATTGTGCGCACGGCGCTATGCACGTGCATAAATGTGCATGAAGTCACAGACAGTAGGTATATATACAAGGAAACACATTAAGCTTACAAGGTCAGGCTTATCTTAACATGCTGTAGAGAAAGGAGTGGAAGTAAAAGTGTCATTTGACTCCCATTTAACATTTACATCCCGTCCTACTATTACACGGCTAGTCTTCTTGACGGAGGAAAAAACTTGATGTCATGGTAGTTGCTTACAACAATCTATGGCCATGGAATGGAGAGTAACAAATCCATTTTCACTTTTTTCATCCTTTCCCATTTGGCAGAGTTGAAGCCAGCTCAGGTTGCTGTCTTACGTCCTGCCTGCCCTGAACATAGCATATCATAGCATATACTACTGCTCCGACTTTGTACTTGGGTAGTTGGGATAATCTAATCTTAACAACAGTATTCTAGGCCGGATGCTGGAATGTCGTAAGGATGGAGATTAGGAGGTAGGCACATGTACAGTATGATCCCGACAAGGGAAGCGACAACATTTCACATTCTTGTAGATGTTTAGATTAGGAATTTGTAAGTGAAGGAGGGGCGTCAAAGGGGGAGGACAGTGAATGCGGATGAGGATGTGGACGAGCAAACTTTGCGATGCGATGGTATTTTGGGAGAGTGGCGTGTTGTGTGTGTGAATCCTAGAATGACTATGGATTAAACCATCTTGAGAATCATAAGGCTGAGGTGGGGAACCTCCACCGACGTACCGGATACTTGACAGTGATAACAATTTTCAGGCCAAAATATTCACAGGACATACAACTTCCTCCTCAAAAGGTGTAGTTGCTTACATTATCATCGAAAAATTCACAGCATATTTTCTAATCTAAGTTTTTAATGAACCTTTCCTCCATACTTTTAAGTCCGCTTTCTGTCTTGAAAGCAAAACACCCTAACTGAGGGTGTAAAATAATATCTTTTAAATTATTAAGATGGACAAAAACTTGAAAATTTCCTTAGTCAATGGCACTGGATTTCAGTGACATTCTGGGTCTTAGAGGTCCGAGAGAAATATCAAGTTAATGTTGGAAAAGAGGGGCTAGAGGACAAGAATATGTCGAATCGGAAGAGAAGACGAAGAAGGGGGAGAGATTGGGAACGCCGGTGAGTAAGTTGGCAATAGTATCGGCAATGGCTTTGGTATTGGTATTAGTATTGGCGCTTATATGGGGTTTCGGCTTGAACTTTTCGGTTCCCACTCACGATCAGTTTGGCTCTGGATTGTGTGGATTGTGTGGTGCTGGTTGGGAAATGAGAAGGAGACGGAATTGGGAGTGATATTGACGGATGAGAAGGCAGAGCATATCTCTTTGAAGATAAAGTTGAATACGACAGCAACCAATAATTCTGTCACTCTGCTTCTTGCTCTTTCTGCTGCCCTCCCTTTCCCCTTCTCCCACTCTTTCGACTTTCTTCAATTTCGCCATATATACTTTGACTTACACCAAAGTACTCACACATCCATCCACACAATAATCTCAAACTTCTTTTTTCCTCTGCTTTCTCTCCTCCTTTCCTTAACTTTCCCATTTCCACCCTCAATACATTTTTAAGTAGAACCCGAGCTTTTGCAATCACCATCACCATCACTATTGCCATCATCACACCACTAACACCACAATTCCAACTGGAGTATATGTATGGAGAAGCAGCGAGAGAGAAAGAGAAAGAGAGAGCATGGAAAGTAAGTGAAAACTCAACCACATCCACATACACGTATGCACATCCAAACCCTTACTAGGCACAATGCCTACTAGAACATGACCGTGGCCATGGCCATTGCCATGGCATGCCATATGAAAAAGAAGCTGAAGGTGTTAAAAAACGAGAAAAAATTTAAACGAAAAAATGTGAACGAGGGAATAAATCGATGCGGTGAAAGTCATGTGATAATATTTGTACATGTTTACCACGTACCGCTGGAACCAGAGTCAGTACCATAACCAGAACCTGCACCACACAACCACGATAGGGTTGTGAAATAGTCCGAGTAAAAGTATGAGTGAAAATCCAAGTGAAAGCTGTAGTACTTGTTTTTCTGTGTTGACCGGCAAGGGAGGGAATGTTGGCTGGATGCTGAGGCTAGATGTGGATAAAAAAAGCAAAAGCAACTAAGTGCTTACGTGCGTGCATTATAGATGACTTTGAGCAGAGAGATAATATGAGGACGCCATAGTTTACAAGGACTATTAAATATCAAGATAAAGTGAGTGAGTGAGTGTGGAGCTAGCGAGTAGCGGGTTTATTCGCTAGACTATAATGTGCGATGCTATAATATAGGTATACTATATACGTACATGTGTACACATCATACATGTGTACTGCCTGCAAACTCGTGGATGGAACAGGCTAGTCGCCACAGCATAAACCCCCAAACCAAAAGCATAAATAACTCACTTCGATCAACCATTTACCAGCAAGCCAACATTTTCCCCGATTTCTCGCAACCTCTATACCATACAGTGTGAACATACATGTTCACACATTGCAAATATTACACAAGTCGCAAAGTAGTCTATTGAACCATTTTTTAAAACATCTTAAGTGTTTCAAGGTGTAAGTCATAAAGTTTAAGTACAAGCATAAGCTGTTCTATTTGTTTGCACAATTTTGGAAACGCAAAACGTTTATTTTTCAAAAACAATATCTCTGTAATTACATAAAGATATACATACATAGTACTCTCAATTATGAACTTACTTCTAGCACGAATTCTTACAAACAAGGTACATTTTACTCCTTCCAAAATTTAAACTACCTGCAACTAATAAATATGAGTGGTTTTTATTACATTCGAACACGTTAATTTGTACTTCTAGTATAACCGCCAAAGTCGTAGGATTTTAAAGGGCTGTAGAGAGATGACGATACACATACATCGGTCAATACATAATTAACACATAAGTATGACTTACGCTGGCACGTCGTCAAGCAAATTATGGATTGTTAACGGAGAAAATCCTTGCAAGTGGAGTGTATTGTTTAGACGAAAATAAAAGAAATGCTGGATGGAAGGATGGACGAGTTCTGCTCCATAGCTCCTTTCCACTTGTTCACGCATCTACATTTATCCAATACCACTCTGAATTCTGGACAGCACACAAAGACAAACGCATGCACACTCACGAGGTATATATGTGCCCACAAAGTCATAAGGGGAAGTGGGAAATTTATACCATTACTTCTGAATATATAGTCAGTTGTTTACTTATGTAGGATACGACGACACTACAACTGCATCGATACTACGTTGTGGTGCACAAGAAGCTAGGAAAGTAAGTAAAGAAATTGAAGGAAGCAGAAAGTGGCACGTTGTGCATATGTCCACTCAACGACTTGCACACATCCCCACAAGCATACATGTAGGTACATATCTCCATCCATAGATTGCATTCTGGATTTCTAGTCCATCTAAATGCTCTGTTGGCTGGATGTCAAAAACATGTAAGAAAATAAAATGAGCCGTGTCACGAACTGTAATGTTGATGATTTTTTCCTTCACTTATTTGTTCGTCTGTCGACTCAGCCTAACCACACTTGTACATTTTCCCTATTCTCTGCACCAACCAACAAGCAAGCCTCCTTCCCTTCTACATCCTCTCTCACTACTTTCTCTCGAATGCCTTGATTTGGTTGAGTTTGGCTTGGTTTGACTTGGCTTGGCTTCTTGCGTGTGTGTATCACAAAGTACAAGATCACAGAGAAGGGAGAAGAAAGTGAGTGAAAGAGTGAAAGTAAAAGAGAAAACAAGCTTCAAGTCAACTATCTCAAGATCCGGAGCCAGAGGACTCCTGCGTGTAGGTAATGCATTTGCAAAGAAAGCTTTCACTTCGAGCCACCTTCACCGCATATCTTGCATGCTCTTCCCAATTACAAGTACAATAATTGTACCTCTATACCTCTACATCAACGTATACTTACAACACCCACTTCTTTCTCTCTTCGCCTTCCTTCCTTTTTTGTTTTAAGAAAAAAGAACCAGAGAGAGAGAGAAAAAGAAAGAACTAAGAAAAATGCACAGATACAGCAATTCATTACACACCATACGGGCTTAACATGAACACATTTTTCTCTTTTTTCATGTCCTTTGCTGTGGACTCTTCTCTCCTTTCTCTCTCTCTCTCTCTTTACCACTCTACTTTGAAGTTAGCGGAACTGCTTCTCTGTACACTTTCCTTACTACTTTTGGCTTACTACCTACATAATATACCTTTGGTTATAATCCCAAGGTTCCGTGATGGCATTTAACTTTCACCAGGACAAGAACCATACGGTTCCGTCAGCACGCTGCCTCACAATTTTCACATCCATACTTGCTTTCACTTTGAGATGTGCTTTGCTTTCGTGTGCCTCGTTGAATTTACCATTGCGATGCTTAATCTATTGCTGGGTTCCATTGCAGGGTCGGATTGTGATAAAGAGAAGAAAGCCAGAGGCAATGGCTGCTAGAAAGGGAAGTGAGGGCTCTCACATTAACTGTATAAACATGAAGAGAGTTAGAATTAGAGTCAGAGACTTGGGTGGTGGTTTGGGTTGGTTTGGTTTAGTTGGGATCGGTTGTGGACATAGCGAGGGCGAGAGAGAGAGTGGAAGAGGAACCCAGGGAAGCCTGTAAGCAGCAGTATATGCACATAACCCATAGAAGAGAAGCAGAGGAAACCGCACGTTTGTAGTTAATGAAACGAAAATTTCTCTAATTCCTTGATGAATGATGAAAATGATGATGCCTCTCCTTCTCGTACACTCAAAATATTTCATCATCATCATCTCATTGTCATCATTGCGGCTCATCAGAATGTGAATAATGTCGGCAACCCTTTACACTTTTCATCACACACGCCCGGCTCACCATTCAAATTTGGACTTCATTCTCCCTAGACTTATTCTCCCGTCCTTGTTTTCACTTCGCCACTACATGCATCGGTACTTTCTCTATTCTATCTCCTCATCAAATTTTTTCGAGCCTTTCAAATGAGTGAATGAGAGAGTTTTATCCACAATCCACAACTAGTACACACACTTAAGGATGAGCATATTTTTCTGGATTTCATCCAGAACTAAAGGTGCACTATAGAATCTTGAAGTCAAGGATAAGAGCCCTTTTTTATATTTGTCTGTAGAAATGGTTTAGTTGAACAAGCATTGTCGTGAGAGGCGACTACACACGTTAACAGTTATGAAAGATGCTAAATTGATTTTGATTCAATTCGGCGGCAGTTTTTAAGCCGCTGCTAAAATTTGGCGGCTAACTTACACTATGTACAGCTGACTAAAATTTTGTAGTTCAGCTTTCGAATAAACTCATCATTGCCTCCAAGTAAGGTAGACGCCGAATATAGTGCCGCCTAGTACCAACTGCACCGCTCTTGA